>UXGD01008078.1:0-10054 GCA_900474315.1 Torymus auratus | reverse complement strand
GAAAAAGCGTTTCATCGAGAGCTAGAAACTGGACAAGAGAAATTCCCATTTTATAGCAAGGGTCTAATATAAATGGTGAGTTATTAGCTATAAAATGTTTTGGATTTCCAGCAGGGTGGTTACAAGCATTATCGCGTCTTCTTTAATTTCCGCTTGGTGATTATTTAAGCGCGAAAGTCAAATGCATATATGCGCATTAGCCTCCGTTACAAATGAGTTCCGTAACCTTACGACTCTACGCGCGAGAATAACGAGTGCGCGTCTCTTTCAACGCGGAGAAATTTCTGCTAATTACGTAATTTCATTTTTTTGTTTTATAAAAATAAATTATATAGCCTTAGAAAGTATCCAAAGTGACTCATTATAATAATTCGCGTTTTAAAACGCGCACGGCATATTATTGATTTCAGTACGCACTATAGCTATATTCAGTCGCAGAAATTTGCATGTCTCGTCGGGCATTGAATAAGTGTTACGTTCGCAAAGCATATAATAATAATAAAAAAAAATGAGAATCCGCGTATACACTCGCTACGTTGAATAATCGGTCTTTTCACGTCCAAATAAACATATTAACAATACCTCGTATCCCGCTGACAATTTTCTCACAAAATCGCTCACCCGCGCGCACAATGAGATCTAAATTACAAATTTTACATAATTGTCCTCGAAAATAATCGCATAATGTGATTTTGTTACACGCGCGTATCGACATACATAACAAACGTATAACCCATCATTTATCCTCGCGATCCACTGTTAAATCCCCGGTCTTTACATCTATACCTCGGTATATACAACTACTACGTCGTAAACAGGCGCAACAATCCAATGCCATCCGTGGCCATATACACCCCTGCGCCTCTAATGCGCCTCGTTCTCGAATCAACGCTCGGCGGGGGGTAGCATAGTGCTCTATCTATATACATCGCAGGTGGCGCTTAGCCGCTCGCGCGAGCGAGCGCTGATGGATCGATATATACCGGGTCGCGCGCTACGCTAGCATGTGTGCGTCGTAAAAATAACGAGGAGCCGCAGGAAGTGTGTCGCGCGCGAATGAGTAATGCAAAGACTACCTTTCGCCGAGAGAGATGGGAATAATTTAGAAGGGTGGGTAGCTGCGGGCGAAAGCATGATGGGTGAAAGAGATTTTTTTATGAGACAGTTTTTTCTTTTTTAAGACGCAGAGGAGGCGTGTGTATATATATACATCGCACTGGTGAAAATTCAGATGTAAAGTGGATGAAAGTTTGTGGGTCGTCTGGGTGGAGCTGTGTGCATGTTCTCTCTTGCTGGGGTTTGGCGAAAATCATAAGCCGAGGAAAAATAAGTATATTTATGGCTTTCAGAGCGCGGCAAACGGATGCTTTGTAAGTAGAACAAATCCGGGCAATCGTGTAGCAGCGTGCGATTTTCTCGACTTTCTGCGCGAGATGTAACTTTCTTCAAATAATAATCGCCGACCGTTTGTAGCAACTTTCCTCGATCCTCTCACTAAACCATCATCCTACTTTCGGCCGATGAATGTTCACCTGCGTTATACACTTTCGGAATCTTATCAACCCACTTTTTCGTTATACCATCGACTACCCCATCCAATTATACGTCGCATGTTTATATCCACCCCACCGGCAAATTAACGCGCGCGTATAACTAAACCTCGTTTCGTTTCCTCTCTTTCTTTCTTTCTCGCATGCGCGACGGATAGTCTCGTGCAGCGGGCGGCACGCGAGACTCTCGAGCATCAGCAGTCGGAGCACGTGCAGCGCTCGTTTCTTATGTGTATATGTATATATACGAGTCTCGCGGTGCGCATTGCGATGCGGAGAGTGGAGACAGGTGGAAAACATACGGGGGTTGTTGTGTTACGTGATTGGGGTAGGCGCGGACTGAGGGTTTGTTGTTGTGAGAAAAGGGAGCAAAGGTCGATGTATAAAGATAATTATATTGAGGAAACCCGCCGTTATCTAAATTATTAGCTTATATAGGTACATACACTAATTCGTAATTACCTACAAAGGAAAAAAAGAATAAAATCTACCTTAAACCACACAATACCTGCACGCTATACAATAATTACACTTATCAAACTCGGCAACTATACCGAATACTCCGATCACAATTCCCAAATTCCCACGATAACGGCTCAACTTCGCATCCCCGCGCGACCGCAACAGCGTCGCCGCGCTATACCCAAACGACGTGTAGATCGAGCGAGCGAATCCGGTTGAGGACGCGGCCGGATTCCGGAACGAGACCGACCTTCGATTCTCTCTCACTCACTCGCGTACCCTATAATACATGTCTCGCTCGTTCGTAAAAGGTCGCGTTCCAAGGGGCTACGAAGAGAAGCGCAATGGCGGTCGTGATGTAACTCTATGATAATGTGTGGAAAGGGGCGGTTGGGGGTTGGTTTGAATACTAAGGACGGTGAGTATATTAGCGGCTATATAGGTTTATGTTACCGTTGAAGAAACATTACGTACAGTAGTAGGTTACAATATAAAACCCAAAATCGTACATTTCACATCTGGAAACGTATATACAACGTAAATTAAACAACCGTTCCAAGATCTAAAGCAACGACAATTAAAAAAAGAAAGACCTTCGACCACGAGTGTACACTATATATATACATCCCACAGACCTCCGCTGAACAAAAACAAACAACCCTCATGAGAGAACCGTAAAAACGTCCAACATCAAAGATCCTCTCTTTACTCCCCGTGGCTCTCATCACTGAGACACACACTATAACGCACGCAGGAAACACTCGCATGATGGCGCGAGAGGGGATCGCGATTCTCGCTCGCGCGTTCAAGTGTATACGAGGCGCGCGGCCGGCGGGTGACCGACCTTTACGTAACCGTTGCTGCCGCGATGACGCGGCCGATCCACCGCTGCCGCTGCACACATACATATACACTCATAAGTATACCTCGTGTGTATGTGTATAAGAGAGAAGGAAGCGCGAGCGAAGGAAGGAAACGTTGTATAGGGGAATCGATCGATCGACCCCGTTCTTCTTCTTTTTTATTTCGGAGTGTATATATAAGGATGAGGTGAGAAGTCGTTTGGTAGAAGGGAGCGGAGGGATGGTTATGTAAGGGCGAGCGATGTAGATGTCGCGCGGGGGTTGACAGTCTATCTATACCACGGATAATAGGTTTGTTAATGGAGCTGGAATGAAGGTATTTTATTGTTGATAATAATTCGGCAACGCTTAACTAGCCAGCAAAAATTCGATGAGAGAGAGAGAGAGCGAGTGTATAGTGTATAATAGCTTTTTAAATAGCCGGGTGATTAATTCGGAGAAACGGTGTCGGTTACACAAAGGATGCGCGCAGCGTACATCGAGCGTGTCAAAGCGTCGCGCATAAATATTGCAAGCTCGCTTTCTTCTCTCTTCAGCGACATCGCATCTCATCCGGATATATATGCGCAGTTTATCGTAGAGAACTTTTCGGAGGACCGAAATAATATGCCGAGCATCACTCGCAACTTTATGCAACTCTAGCGCGGGGCTAAAAATATTGCCCGAGAAGTGCGACATTTGCCGCCCGCGGTTATACCGTCGTCCGAGTTGTTTAAAGGTTTTTAGTTCCGGTGCTATTTTGAAAGCTTTTTTTCATGTAGGGGGAGATGGAATGATTTTCGCGGTAGGAAGTTCGTATAATACGGGTTGTAGATGATTGGGAGGAGGAAGTTGAGCCGCCGGAGAGTATAAAAGTTCGCGATTGAAGTGAAAATCTACTTGACTGGGATCAGTGAGTATCGAGAGCGGAATTGCAAGAGTATACATGTGTGTGTGCGATTTTCTTCTTCTCTCGTGATCATGGGTAATAATGGAAGTGAAATTTGACCTCGAAAATTCGAAAGTTCGGTTCATTGTTAAAGTGAAAAATTGAAGTTTTCCCGTTCGCAAAATTAGAAAGCCGCGCTGTCGGCTATTATAACATTGGAATAATCTGATTGTCATGATGCGAGAACAGCAGCCGCGTCGTCTTGCAAAATGAAACGTGCATAATAACATATATTCGCTTAGTCATTGTAAAAATATGTATTTTCACATTGTTTTTTTTAAAGCGTTTCAAGGTAGAAATGACCTTCTGAAAATATACGTCTTTATCAGCTATCCCAGAGTCGTAAATCTGTGTGCGCGCGGATTCCATTCTTCCCCCTTCTCTCTCATTTAAAAAATTTATTCCTTCTTTGTCTCTGTCTTACTCTGTAAAAGCATCGACTATACGCTGATCCGACGTTTTTGCGACAGCGCGTCGAATTCTTAGCTTATCGCGTCTTCGAAAATGCAACGTCGCATATACTTATTATATGCGTGGCGAATGTGTGTTTTCGCTCGGGTGCGATCATCGTTGCACAGGTTTTCGCAATTCCCAGAGATATATTAACGCAAGTAAATAGGGAACAGCGAGTAAGCTCAAGCGCGCGTAGACGAGCTTTTTGGCACGTAATTGTCTTTATGAAAACAATACATTTTTCAGCATTGGATGGCTTGTATTTATATGCACCGCCTGTTTTTCTTTGTTTCCTCGGCTCGTTGTTCGACGAGAATAATGAGCTCTCAAATGTCAACTGATTGCACGGTTTCTTCAGTTATTGGTTTAACTTTGACTTGTATAACTTACTTGAGTTTCGGGTTATTATCAAGATTTCGGTTTGACATATAAATTTTTAAACATACAACCAGACATTAAATATCACAAATCCTATCATTGTTTTTACATCACATGAAACTTGCCAACGATTTCTTTACCCCGATTCTTTAAAAATCTACCGTACAAACCCGCTCTATACAACACACCTCTTTAATAAGCAATTACAAGCGCTAAACACACGGCGCCACGTCGCTGCTCGGAACCCCGAGCCGCTATACAACCGAACTTAATTGACCCGCGCGCGGAAGCATTGCGCAGTTTTTCACGATGATGAATCGTCCGGGAGGAAAAAAAAGCGCGCGCGCGACAATGTTTACCGTTGCGCGGCGACTCGAGCCTCCCGCGATAAGCTGCCGCGATTATGCAACCACGACAGTATGTGTATGCAACCATTATAGTGCGCTCGTCATGTCACGCGGCGCGTAAGCGATCGTTTATGGCGATGAGCGATGTTTGCGCGCAATGTGAATAGATTTGTCGCGGTTAGTTGGATTTCACGGTATAAGAATATCTCATATAGGTATGATATGTCGAGGATATATAGCAGAGCGTATATGTGAGTTGTCGCGCGAGAGATAAGGTGAACTATCGATTATGTAAATGGTTACATGTGTACATCTCGCTCTTCCAAGTGAAACATTGTTTCTCGAGCCTGCATGCGTTTATTGAATATTGCGCTCTTATATGCATCTTCCCTGTCGCATTATATAAATACACTGTTAATTGAAAATGTAGAAAGATAAACATTTTTATATATGAAACTCGTAACTTTCGTACGAGGAAAAATCAATCTTTTTATACTAACAAAAAAAAAGACGTTAGTCAATATCGATTCAATTAAAACCGTTTTCGGTTCATATATCAACATCCACAAATCATCGTAATCTTCATGTGTCTCGATCCCGTCCACTCTCCGAGTATATAATACCCCTAAAAAAAATGCATCCACACATCCTCACGCGCTCATTAATTTAAATGAACGTATTGCAAAACCCCACTGGCGTCAATCGCGGTGATATCGCGCGCGAATAAGAAGAAAGAAAGCGGAACGCCGGCGGAGTTAGTCGCGCGAGCGCAGAAAGAAAGAGAGATATTTCCGTCCGTGACATCGCGCGTATCTATATCGCTTTGCTTGTGTGCGTTTCTGTGCAAGGTTTCGTCGCTCGGGGGCCGTTGGCCAGAACGCGGATTATTGTTCGCTATCGCGAGAGACTGTGGGGGGCGATGATTTGGTTATATATGCATGCATCGATTGATATAAAGATGAATTGATATTGATGCAAAAGGCTTTAATGTGAAGTTAAATGAGGGTTTTAGCTTTTATTCGAGCACTTACATAAAGCCTCCAATTAAGAACTCAGATATAGATAATGAGATAGCCTACGGTATATACACTCGTACCGTCCATCACGACGCTTTTTTATCACTATACGCCAAGTGACAATTTCATCAACACGCTTTTTTTTATTGGAAAGCACAATCGACCCATTCCACCTGCCGTTAACAGGCGCCATCCATAACAGGGAAAAGCGATTCGTTCTATTTTTTTCTCTCTCTCTCTGACATTTCCCCCAAAACCGTGGCTTCTTTTATCGCTTTGCGTTTGACGTGCGCACACGCATACGTTATCGATTGCACTTTTTCACCTCCTATCAAAGCCAGTACACGCACACACACCACACGTGGCGAAATCAATGAAAAGTTCCGCAAAAAACGTTGGCCCGATATATATAAGCGGCGGCAAAAAGTTATCGTCGATAATATAACGCTTTCTGCGTACGACTCGCGTTATTTTTTTTTTTTTTGCGCCGCGCGAAATCGCCTCCTCTTCTATATTTAGCTTTTTCCAGCGAATTTTAAGAGCTTTTTTGCGAACGAAAACGGCGCGATTGCATTTCGCATGCGTATATACATATAATATGCGTGTGTGTGTGTATATGTGTACATATATGTTTGTGCAACGTTATCTTGGCTGTTATTGTGCGTTGAGAAATTCGATATTCCGTCAAGGTGGGTTAATATATTTTTAAGCACAGCAGAGCCGCTGCAGCTGCTGCATGATGCCTGTTTTGTTTTTTTCTTCTTTTCCCGTCCTTTTGTTTACATAACAATTGACGTAAGTTTATCGCGCGCGAGCGTTACGTAAACGCGTAACCTTTCCTCCTTCTCCTCTTCACCTTATACCACTACATACATCCCTTCCAAATATCGCGATGCCTCCTCCCAAATCCTTATCGCCACCCAATTTCCCCTCTTATCACCCCTATCGAAAAATAAAAGAGAGAATCCGCACGACGACGACGACGCGCTCTAAATATTCATGAATTTTTATATAACGCGACTCTCGGTCGCCTCGCGTTTACATAAACCCCGAGAGAGGAGAGACTTGCGCGCGTCTCAATTCTCGGTGCCAGCGTGAGGCGATCGCGCGCCAATTCGATCGCGCGGGGCGCCGAGATGTGCATTATATATATATATCTATACGCACAATGGGTATATGTATTGTGAGAGGCACAGCTTTCTATGCGTCTTATCGCGCTCGACTGCTTTGTTGTTATTGATTTCGCGTGGGGGGGTATATAGTGTGCTGATAAGGGGGAGGCGTGACGGCTGCTGCAGCGCACGCTCCGCTCGCGATATTATTGTATAGGCGGAGAACGCGCGAGACGTACAATGACCGTGAAAAATTCGCGGTGCCGTCTATATGTATAATAGTGTTGTATTGTATACGGCGGAAGATTGCGAGGTTCTTGAATGTGTTTCTTGTTTTGATAGGTGATAAAGAGGTGAACGTCGTTAACTTATGCCGGGTATTTTTAGAGTTTACTATTAAGCCGGATAATAATGTTTAAGTATATGATTTTTTGATATAGTTGGGTTGTTTGTTATTTTGCGAACGTTGATAATGCTGAAAGTTTTATAAGCTGAAAAATTTTGTGTAATAATAATATAATTTTTACGGAATAATGTTTTGCAATTTCTTAACGCAAAAAGAAGATTATTTTAACGGTAAAATAATTTTTAGTGTTCTCCTAAGTAACGGTAGATATACGGTAGCTCTTGATCCGTTATATGGAAATAGGTTATCAACACTGCATAATCTTCCAAAACACAAAAGGAGCAAAAGCGTTATTCTAAAAATACAGAATTACTTAATAAATTATGACATACATATAGATTACCGAGCATTCACCTATTCTTCTTTTATTTCTAATTAGAATTTCATAACTTATTATACCTGACGCACACGTAAGAAGGATCGAACTGATTTAGAAGTTCACGTGTATAAATTTTATTGGATTAAAATTGTGCAATTATATGCACCTTATCAATATCAGTTACATCAGCTCATGTAAATGTATTCACATATTACACTACATATTATAACATACAACGTAATAATTACATCAATATTATAACATAGGTGTTACAGTTATCATATATTTTTATATCAAACCGGTTCGCGCGCGCGCGGTTTACCGTTCTTATATTCCCCGATCAAAAATAATCGTCTCGCGTAATAACTGTTATTATAAATTCATAGTTACACGATAATATTACTAACATTGTAATTAAATCATAATAACTTTCCGAAGAATTTCTCGGAAAACTCGAATTTATGAATATCGTTGCAAAAAGAAAATATAAAAAATATAAAAAAAAGAAACACTTAATACCAGTCTTATGATTTACTTAACAAATTTGTAAGTATAATTATTGTGAAACAATTAATTACAAATAGTATACCTTAGGAAATCTAATTTATTTTTTACATCCACATTCCCATAAGGAAAAACTAATACCAATAACACTTGTAAAACAATTTTTTTCATAAAATTAATACTTCATACACACATACAAGCGAACGTTTTACCGTAATCTCCCCCATCAAGACAGCTCACATCCTTCTTAATCACCAGACAACAGCCCAACCCATTCCCCTCTCGGAGGTCAGGACAACCCAATTACCCGCTCACACACACACCCAAAAATTTCACAACTCTCTTCCATTACACAGGATATTCCGCAACGCGCATCATGCATACATCCTCTCGGTACACCTGCCGACGAGCAAATAAAAAAAAGAAAAAACGTATATAATACGCGCGCGTCGTCTTCCTTTCTCCTATATACACACTATACACAACACACAACACGCGAGTAGCAGAGCGTTCGTGCCCGCTGGCAGCGGCACCGGTTACGGTGCTTTTCACGGTCAAGTACCTCGACAGCAGCGGCAGCTTCCGTTCGATAGTTTCCTGGCGGCCGCGCGCGCGACCTACTCTTTCTTTCCCGCGCTGCGCGTATATTGTTGGGAGATATCGGAGATGCGTGCAAGCGGCGAGTATAAAAAATTAAAGCGATGATTTTTCCGTTTCATTGGCCCTTTGTGTGAGTATTATTGTACATATTACAGAGATTGTGGTCGTGCGGTTTCGCAGAAGCGAGGATTCATTATAGCTACTGCGACATTGATTATAGGTAATGAGGGGGATAGGATAGGCCTGTGCGCAGGTGATAATAAAGAAATTTACTGAGAAATAGCATACCACATGCGGTTATCGGTGCGATTGTGGAATTACGTTCGTGTGAAAAGAAAAAGTGCATCGCGGATTGTCGCGGCAAAGAAACTTTTAACTCGATAAGACGCGGCGGCGAACGCTGGTGTCTCAAGGATGCGGACATCCGTTTGAATATTTTTAGATTGCGCGCCCCATCCGGTTTTGCATTCCGATAAGCATACACACTCGCGCGTGCGTGTATTCGTTTATCCTCACCAGATAGGAGAAAACACGCGCCGCTGTCACTGTCGCTTTGTTTTAAATACTCAATCCAGCTCGCACGAGAAATATTTCAGACCCGAATTCAGGCAGCGATATATATACCCATAAATCTACAAAACCCGACGCACCTTCGCCCACAACTCGCACTTGTCACTTCCACACATGTGCCCGCGCGAATTATCCCCTTTTAGTATATACTGCACGGTCCTGCGCATGACCGCGCGAACAATCGAAGAGCACAGCGCCCGTTGCGTAATATATAACGTCGCCCGTTCATTATAACAGCACCTCGCGCCAGATTATAATCGCCGCACGAGGTTACGAAAATAAAGAAGTCGTGCAGTAGCAGCAGCCTGTTCCGATTCTTTTCATTTACTGGAGACTGAGATGTTGATTGTGTTTTGATAGGTGAGAGATGGAGGAGCTATAGAAGGAGAGAGATTTTGTTCTATAGTAGTAAAGGGTATAATGGGAAGGGCTGCACGATATAGCAAGATTAATCGTGATATTGTATTGTCTTGCCTCAATATTCAAGACAATAATCGATACAATATTTGTATACAGTTTTCGATACAATATCAAGATTGTGGTGTC
>UXGD01008076.1:0-10057 GCA_900474315.1 Torymus auratus | reverse complement strand
CTCATTATTTGACATAAAGAAGTGCCTCCTGCAGTTTTAGCCAAATCCAGGACCCGCACCCCTGACCATCTCCTTGTAAGTTACAAAGTCTGGCTAATCTAATCATAACTCTTTCAATCATTGTTGCATAAAACTTAAAACAGATGATAAATACATAAGTGAGATTTCGTTTTTAAAGTAAAGGTCAAATTTTACACCATCACCTTTTTCTTTTCTTTCCTTGGCTCCCTCTCATTCTCTTACTGCGTATGTCATTTTAAATTTTAACGAATGAAAAAAATTCAAATAAGTGAACATGTACATAAATAAGCGTCACAGCAGTCGTGCGGTTTTTCAAATACATAATATTATAATGTTAATCAGCTGATAAGGTGAAGTGCAACGTGGAGCACACAATTTTTCACCCATCTTGCGCGCGTGTGCCTTTCCTGAAGCACAACCAGACCAAAAATTGTTCGAACAATCCTGGCAACGCGCGCGCGCGCAGAATATAGTGGGTCGAGTGGCAAATACGCTCCGAGCGAGACATAGTGCGAAATGAAAAATGGAAAAAATATACGAAAAGAGATTAAGGTCCCTATGGAAAAAAATCGTTGACATTTTTCCTTTTCTACTTTTTCATTTTTATTTTTAATTAATTCTCTTCTCAAATTTTACTTTGCGTGATAACCGATAAACAAAAAAGATGATTTTAATTTTATTCTTCCAAATTCACATTTTTACAAGCGCAAGATACCTATATTGATTAAAGAATTACACGTTTCTCAAATGAGATAAATATGGTAATTAAGTGAGTCCGAAGTCCAAAGTGAAAAAAATTTCACCATAACAAGGCTGTTTCTTTGAGAAAGTGAAAATCAGCAAAAGGTCGTGAAAAGAGGGTATAAGGCATCTCTTTCATACATCTATTTATATCAGATTCTGCGAAAGGCGGATCTGCGGAATCCTCTATAAGCAGAAAAGAAAAGTTTGTGGTGCCATACACGTATATCGTGGGCACGAGTGGCGCTCAAGAAAAATAGCCACAACACAGCCGAAAGTGCTGTTCTCGGCGGCGTTCATCGCTTTCGCCGCTTCGGATAGCGTCTGATTTTCCTCTGCATTTCCAACGGGCGCGAGTGCGCGCATCCATCTACCTCCGCGCATGCAGCTGTCGCAGCTCGACCGTCGCTCATGAATGCTTGCGCGACGCTGCACGTGTAGTATACATGCAGGGTATACAGATTTCCCACGCGTCCCATGGCGGGAAAGTCAATCAGTCATCGCTAAGATATGGATTCCTTTTCTGTCTTCCATCTGCTTGTTTTTCCGTTTCTTTTTTTATATTTGCGGAGGCTCAATGTATAATATATATTATACATATATACACCTTCTCCAAATCGCACCGTTTGCCTTGAATTTACAGTGGTGCACCGGAGTGCAGTTGAAAGCGCGTGTGCCCACAAACCTTCCAATGGAATTGATTTAGCGCCGGTGCTTAAGCTACCTGCAGCTGCGCTACTTTTAAAGAATCTGAATTTGTTGCTTGATTTATCTATGCTCGGTGCAAGCGCGAGCTTGGTAATTCCGCGGAAAAAAATAAGTTATTTTGTTTTTAGTATTATAAATTGTGAGGGTACCAATTTAAAGTTACTCATTATTCATAGTATTAAATTATAAATGTTTTATGTCTCATTTTTTCATTATCTTGTCTTGAAAATTATATGAAGATATCTGCATCGCATTACACAACTCAAATTAAACCCATATTTTGAATAAAAAATAAAATGAAAAAAAAAAAAAATCTCAATAAAAATTTTTACTTTTTAGAACAATTCTTTTCTGATTCCAATGTTGATTAAGCGTATACAAAATAATATCACTGATATTATTTAATGCGTGTATAAACTACTTTGATTATCTATTTCGTCCAGTAAGTGACCTGAACTTTTAATCTTTTATATACGTTTCTCAAATGATGCACGACCTCTGAATAGTCCTTATATTTTCTTTTAGCCATATGATCAACTGGAGTAGAATGTATTTATTCGCTATAAAATTTTTAGAAAGTAGAGTTGGTACAGACAATAAGGCTTGCATAGTTGGCTATACGTATTTAATTATATATTTCAGATATATTCAGAGATAGTGGTGTTCTGCTACCATGGCTGCAGTACGTCTTATAATAACTTCCACACAGAGGAAGTTTGGAGAATGGGGAAAAAAATTTTGAAAAAAAATGTAGGAAATTTATTAAACATTCGGTTTTTTTTAAATGGATCCATGCAATTTTAATTTATATATCGAGAATCGAACAAAACCAAATAATATTATTTCCGAATGCCTATATACAGTGAACTTATAATAACATTTGATAATACACGTTAAACGGAAGAAAATTATGCAGAATCGAAAAGTGCAAAAAAAGTTAAAAGTTTCTTGAAGAATTTATTTCTGCTTTACACAACGGTTAATAAGTGTCATCGAACCGCTAGCATAAGAACGTACGCTATTAAAAAAATTTTTATTCAAAAATGCTAAATATTGAATTATTTGAGAATGATATAGACGAAATTAGATAATTTAATATATTATTTTTGTATTAAGGTGATTATGATCTGGAAAAATAAAAATAATGATTCAGCAATTGGTTATCCAGTGATAAAATCGTAATTTTATTATCATTTGTGCTAGGATACATAATAGTAAATTAATTATAAAAACGCTTATAGAAAATTTCATAGCACAATCTTGTAAAAATACATTTCAAGTAGCAAACAACTTTTTCGATTTTTAAGAAATTTTAAAAGCTACACTGCTGATTTTGTAAATCTCACAGTATTATACAAAAATTATTTTAATAATATCTTTCAACTATTTACAAAATATTCAATAACTTATTAAATCTAATACTACTAATAAATATATATATATTAATATCAATACCATCACAGCTTCAGTTTTTTGTTACACTTTGAAAAACACTTTTGAAATGTTCTAACAAGTTGAATATTTTTTTCATACGTGTCTAAAGTGCATACACGATGTTACATGAAATTTAATGATTAGAATAATTTAAATGATCAATTAAATAAATAGCATGCATTAATGGTAATTCTACGTGACTAAATTACATAATATATCTAAGCAGCATATAAAACAGTAATCGAACATGAAAAATATGAATAAAAATTAATGGGATACTGAAAAGCGTTGAAGACTCTTTTGCTAGTAAGACGTTTTAACAAGTTTGCAACTGCAACCATTGTTAACCAATATTGTTTTGTTATGAACGATTCCATTCTTCTCTTCACATGTAATGACTTCTTCAACTTTATGCTGACAAATCTTCACATGGTCCTCGTAAGTTCTGCCATCAACGCAAACTCGTTGAGCCCTGGAAATATACAGATAGTCTTAATTAATAATATGCAATACATAATGGTATTATTTAGGATTAAATAATAACAATATGAATGTACTTACATACACTCTCTACTAATGGGTATAATGGGGCCATCCAAGGGACAATCCATGGTATGAACAACTTGAAAAGTCTCAATCTCAGATGCTTCGCTCACTAGACTTTCACGAACCTGAATGATAAATTTGGATATAAAAAATTAGTTACCTAAATATTTTACAAGGTGATAATTGGAGAAAAATTAAATTACATACTCTGTTCTCGCAAAGTACATCGTCGGGAAATTCACGATGATGCGATTTAGCTGGCGGTTTTATATTTGACCGTACATATGGATAAAATGAAGCAGGTCTGAAATCCTGAAAAATGCATGAATTTAGCTAATAATACTTTATTTTTCGATAGAGAATGTTTTATATGATTATAAGTTTATATCACTTGATCTATCTATTACTCGCAAAAATTATAAGAATGTTCAATGATTAAGATAATAAATAAATATCAAGTATTAAATAAGATGACATAATAAATAAAAAAAATTACAACATAAATAAGAAAATTAATAGAAGGTAATGTACTTTTCCAATCATAAATAATTATTAATACTTTTATGTTTTGTTTGTATAACCATACGCATCTGTCGTTTATGGAAAAATGTATGATACTTACATTGAATGTTGTTCTTGCTACTACTGTGTCTTCCATTCTATGTGTACGTTTCATGTCACAGTTTATTTTACCACAGGAAGTTTTGATTGGAAATAAAGATAAAGGTTCACATATTTCAACTGCTTCTGGGCTTGCCTAGAAAAGAATTGTTACAAATTATGAGTAAGATTTTTACTAGAATGAAAAGATAACAATATAACAATAAAATACCTTGTGTTTATAATGTTGGGAGATTGCTGTCTGCATAGGCTCTAGAATGTGATTTGTTAACACCTTTCGACAGACAACATACTCATTGATGACTTGCATTACGTTTGCATTTATTGCTTTTCTTTTCAAATGACGCTTTCGTATGTGTGCTGTTTCCGTTAGATAAATCTGTAATGAAGTTAAAAATTAAACTCCGCGCAGTGATGATTTTTCACTAACAGTAAATTTTAATTAAAATATATTATATGGTATAGTAATACATTTCTTGATAACAGAAAAATAATTATACATTTTTTAAGGTAAGATTGTCGATTATAAAGACAGGATATCTATTTCTATAAAATAATTAATTAGCTAATTATAATATATCAAAATTAGTATCCTTTACTGAAAGTGTTATCACGTTACGTGTCATTATCGGGCTATTTCGCATTTTACTTGATACCTTATTTTAATAATTTTAATTTTGTATCCAAAAAATACTTAAACTAAATTATATTTTTTAAATATTATTTATTAGTACAATATTTGTAATTAAATATTACAAGTTGATTGAATTATTTTTTCTCTTTTTTTTTATTAAAATGAAATTGAATTACTTATTAGACTTTTGACATTTTCATTCTTGTAAAAACTAGTTTAATCTTAGCTATTTCGTAGAGAAAGGAGAATAATAGTGAATTGAGAAAATAATATCCAAGCAAAAGTCTCCTGTTATCATTACGAATATTTAAAAACATATATAATTACTCATAATATTCTAGGTTAAGAAGCTAATCTAGTTTATTTTTATAAAGAACATTAGAGATCCTGCTGAATTTATCTGAACTATATACAACATAAAAACATGAAATTTTCAACAGATTTTCTAGCTTCCAAATAGCTAATAATGAACTGTATCTTGAACAAGTTGGAAATCTGAATATAATTAAGAGTTCTACCCAGAAAGTTACATTTATAAATGATTTTATTATTTTTACATGAATTTCATCTTCTATTTACTTTTTATCAAATCTTTTTAATAGCTATTCTTCTTGTTCCCTTTCTTTTAACAATTTTATTATATGTGTCATAATTGTCGATTATATCTGCACATAATACTACAAATTAGAAGTCCGTAAAAATATACATTTGATTTCGAGACATAATAATTTCCCAGACTTAAATCAAAACCATAATAACCTGACTGAGTTTTGCTAGATTTAATTCCTAATTATTTTTAAAAATATTGAAAATTTGCAATCTTCAGGTATCTATAGCAAGGATATAAACTCATGATTAAGTGATGTGGAAATTTCAATAAAACCACTGTACTTACCAGCAACAGTAGAGTCACGATGAATGTTAGACTCCTGCAGGATGTACTAGTAGATTTCTGATTCATCTTTAGTATGAATCAACGACCAACCGCTGACACTATGTAGCACGATACACGATGAACAATGAATATAATAAAATAAAACACGCGATCCTTGTCCCTCTCGAACTTTTTCTCCCTTTTGAAAAAATTAGCGAGTTTGCAATTGAAATTGGTCCCGGTAGCACGCGTGCTGTCGGTTAACAGGCCTGGTATGATCTAATGGTTCGGTAGGATCGGGGCACTTATAAAGCACCAACTCTTATCAAAATTATCGCGCTGGCGCTGATGTCTTCTCGCGGGATTTTGCGGTTACAGCGAGCGCTTGCGTGCGCACTCGCGGGGACTCCCACGCGTTTTTATTCCATTTTTATTTTTTCCGACACGATTTAGATAATGCGTTTCTAATTGATTTTCATAAGGTAATATTTCATATTCAATATTACCGGCATAAGCTTCGCGCGCGTTAACATCACAGACAGAGGGATCTGAGTTGACGTGTCAACAACAGTGAATCGTAACAAAAATGAGAAAGTCGCAGAGGAAACTATTTTTTCTAAAATTATTCATTGGCGAAATTTTATAAAATTACTTTGAAGAGTAAATGAATGAACGAATGTGTGTTTTTTTCCAGTTAGTAAGTAGTTTTGTTTATCGTAAGGCCATTATCGTTGTGGTGAATCATGAACTATCATTACGAAAAACGGCAATATACATCTTAATTTTTAGCTGATGTCGAGTCAGATTAAGAAAAAAACTTATTTTGATTTCTTCGAAACATAATATTATGACACTGTCGCTCTTCTCTTAGAATTATATTTTTTTTCGTTACAATAATTCGGACTCGCACGCACCAGTAAATTTTCTGGGAATTTAACAGTATCATACGGATGCAAGTAACCAATTGAATCAATATTTTTCTGAGTCAATGCGAAATCCCATAGTCAAGCAGTATACAAACATATCTGAAAGTCTTAATAAAATTATAGAACATGCATCTGCATAATAAAAAATAGGACTTAATAAAATAAACTAATCGGGAAAAAAGTATTTTTAGTTTTCCTTGTTTACTTTTTTCTATTTTCTCTCTAATACCCGCGTAAAAAGTTTTATCTTTCAAAAAGTACCTAATAATGTTCATTTGGGGAAAGTTTGTCTGAAATTTTATTGGCTTGAAGTTTAGGAAAATTAAACAATGAGACAATTTAAAGCTTGAGAGTACATTATTGACAACAAAATACAATTTACGGTTTCAATTAAGAAATAAATCTTTTCTATTATTATTGTTAAATCTTAAAAAAAGGAAGCGATTAACCGCTTGGAAGTAATTTTGATTATTATAAGAGAAAATTTCACTTTTGAATAATGGATTGGGTTCAATTTTGGAGATATACTTTTGGATGTAAAATTATAAGTATTTCAATTTTTACTTTACGCAAGAGCATCTTCTTCAACCGTAAATTATTCAGTCTAAAAAAATCGAAAAAACAGTTTTCGAATAAAAACATAAAACAACAGAAAACAATGTTTTATTTCCTTTTTATAGTAGTCACTTGAATTTTTGTCCACGTATTATTTGTATAATTGCAGGCGAAAATATCTCAGAAATTACCAAAAATAAATAAAATGAAGATATCTGTACCCTTCTACATATGTGATCTCTTCCACAAGACCATAATATAACAGATAGAAATAATATACTTTCTCTAAAATTGTATCAATTTTCAATTTATTTCTTCGCCATATATTATTTTATTTTATAATCATATCCTCGCCACTGACCTCTTATAATTCTATACTTATCTACAAAATTATCAATAATTTAATACAATTCATAAAATTTGAATTCCATTATTTAATTGTATCATTATCTAACCCTTAAGTTAGTAAACTTTAATTCATAGTACATGCTTAATATCGACTATATCGTGAATCTATAAATAAAGTTCATCCTGCATATGATATTAAAAGTAATAGGTATGTCATAAGAAAAAACTATCGTTCTTGAAGTTCGATATATTTGTAACTCTATGATAAAAATCATGGTAATTGTTTTGAAATTATTCAAAACAATTATGTATTTAGTAAAATCGTGCGTCCTAAGAAGCGTGTGAACTAATTCATTCCAAAAGTGTAATATAAGTACTGCTAGAAATTTGCTTGGATTTTCTTAGAAACTTATTCTAGATAAATAATTATTCGGGTGAACCAATACATTGATTATTTTATCTATAAATTAAAGAAAAAGCGAGGGAAGTCCGTGCATTTTTATTGTCACAAAAACGATATGAACGGTGTACAAAAGCACTAATATTTTCGTAGAACAACATCGCGCTATCGCGAATTGAGTGCTGAAGTCAAATAAGCTTTTCTACCCAAGGTTTAAATGGATTTAGGTAGTTAGATTTTTAAGTTAAAATATCTACATCAAAGTAAAATTTTGTATTTATATAAAAAAAATATGAAAAAATATATAGAGCTGTTAATGTTTAGTCATGAAGAATGATGATTTAAAAAAAAAGAAGAATCTATTTTTATTCATACTTATCAAAAAAGTCAACATTTTTTTCTCGCATGTAACGCATTTTAACTGCTGCTCATTACGTAAGAGAAATCAATGCGACGACATTCCTCCAATATTACGTAAGCATTCGTCTACGACAATCGAAGAAATCAACGGGACGCGTAGCGACCGCAGATACGTAAGCTTACGCGCTTATCGCAGTGCGCGTCAACTTTCGCATCGACGTCACTTCCGACGAAGGGATAACGCTCGAGCTTTTCGTGTATAAGCCACAGCACATCGGTGACGAGAGAGGGTCAGCTTCCGTTGTTTCCTCGCTTTCTGCACGCACGAGAAAGGGGGGGGGGGAGACCGGCAGAGAGGTATACGTACGTACATACATACACGCACGTGTAGTATAAAATTTACGCAAGTCCGCCTGCTGACCAGGCGATAGGCCCGTTCTCGTCCGGTCGCGCCTGATAATGGATTCGTGTAATAATTCATTACGAGGCGCCAGTTCCTCCGGGTACCCAGAATCATTTCATCACTCGGATATACGTATTACGTATATAGTTCCTGAAGAATGGAGAGGTAACTTTGCGTTTTCCTCAATACAAAGATCCCTATGCAGATTCGAATCCATATTTATATGTCACCTTGTTTCGGATAGTTCGCATCCCTACCTTGTGAAGTTTTGTTCGTGAAATAATATCTTGTACATGATTTTTTTATTTGATTGGATAATTCTGGAACTCCTGCTTTTATTTTTCACAAAAAGATAGGTAAATATATCAAAAGCATACACATAGAAAGATTTTTAGTATTTAACTCCATCGATGATATTAGGATTTTCACGTATTATATGGCTTTATTAGTCGACTCAAAAAAAGTGAATTGTCATAACACCCCCCAGGCCTAAGGGCTTCCCGTATCCGATTATTCTGCATTAGAAGACGTAACACGTGCAAATTAAGGGAGAGAAGTCAATCCGTTGGATGTGAGAAAGAATAGGAAAAGGAGCGTGGTATAGGTGATCCACTCTTAAAACAATGATAGCCGGAATTAGTGGCTTAGATTTTTTAGATTAAAAATGTGCTATAGATTTGAATTTTGAAACTCAAGTATTTATAGAACTTCCAAATAATTAAAATAGAATAATAGTAGATTATACTAATTTCCTCCACGAGGAGCGTAAAATGCGTAGGCTGTTTTTCGCCCCCAGGGCGTACAGTACGCACTTTACGCGCCGTATGGTGAAAAAACATTTATTTTTTTGTTTGAAACATCTATCTAATTATGTTATTATTTGAACTAATTAAAACTAAATCATAGTGACTAATAGCGTTTATAACCTTAACAACAAAATAGTACGCACGAAGCGCGTTTGAATTTTGCTAGTAATAGTAATAAGGAGATCTTAACGTTAATTAAAGAAATTTTTATTTCAATAAAATTTCGATGATGTTTATTATTTGATCAAAGCTTGGGAAAACTTATGCAATGAAATTATCATAAATTTCGAGGTTTTTCACGTTCGGAATGAAACATTTGGAAAACGTTCATGATTAGCATCATCTATTTCATAAATTTTCCCAATCTTAAGAAAAACCAATTTTTTCAAACGATGGTTTTTAACATTTTAGAAATTTAAATAATATTGGCCTATCCAACACATATTTTTTCAAAAAGTACAAAAAATTCTTTGCGTATGTTCTCTGTGGAAAACAATGTTAAATCTGCAACAAATAACTCAAAGCTAAAGTTAAATCTGTTGCAGTTGAGTGAAAATAGTTAAAATTGTAGGAGGCATTCTTTTATATTTCTTTATTTTCCGTCAGACTACTTGAAATAAAAAGACGAACTTGTATAAAATAACAGTTATTGTTTTATTTAAAAATTACAAAATGTAAGA
>UXGD01008075.1:0-10061 GCA_900474315.1 Torymus auratus | reverse complement strand
GAATTACTACTGAAATTTGTGAGGGCGCTGTTGCAGCAGCTGTGGCGTAGTAACTATACGAAATTTTTTTCCGTGTACGCACGAGACAAACAGCCACTCTGACCTTCAGGGTGGATTTTTTTTTTCTTGCGTATACACACACGTATTCGTATGCGAACCGGTGTAGACATGGTCTTACCAGATCCCTAAGGCTGGGTCTACACGGGTGCACGCGCGCAGCACGTTTGTGTACATCGTATATCTACATATGTATTATATATATAGATAAAGTCTACTGGTCGTTTCTCCATGTTGGCTCAGTCAGAATTATTTAAAAATATTTTATAATATAATAGTTTGCGATAGTATAAGTGCCGACGGAAACTCTGTGCCAATAGCACGAAACCGAGAAACGATGCTGCTAGAATGTGTGCAGGCTCTTATATGCCCTAGAAAACATTTCTTTTTGTGCGGGATTGTTTGCGCCGCCTAGTGGTTACAAGCGGTAGACACGAATCGATCCGGTGCGCCTGCGCGGTGGCACTCACCTGACCTATGGCGTTAACGTTTAGAGGGTTAGAGGGCTCTCCTTAGTATTTCCTATCAAGATTAATTAAATTAGTATTTATTTAATACTTTTCACTTTAATCATTTTCATTCCAATGAATAATAATGATCAAATAAAAATGCACATTTTTGCCAATCACAAATAAAAAAAATATATATAGGGACTTCGCATCCTTTAGTTATCAGTTTGTTAAGACGGGAACTTTTACTTATTTATAGGTATATAACGATAACAATATATTGACAATGTTTCAATATCAAAGAAAATAAGTCGATATCATTACTTGTTCCTTACTAATTCACCCACGGGCGATTTAGCTCAAGAACTATAAATTCCACAAGTTCATCGTTAAGCCTCATATTTTTACACTCTAAATGCCGGTGTAAGTTTTAAGGTTTACCCTTCAGTTCTAGAAAATTGCATGTTTCGCCGTCCCTCTCATTTCTTCAACCTTGTGATATTTTCGTACAATTTTCATTCATGAAATTCACGGGGTAGATCATTTTGTTCGGAGTATACTTTTGCATATAATGAATGCGAAAATACCATCTGTATACATTATTAGATGATATTTCGAGTTCCCACAGGGATTGACACAGATTGCCTCTTGTTTCACCGCGGTAGTCATATTTCCACATAGTCACAAGCATATAGAAACGTACACAACATGCATGCCGTGTATTTCCTTGATAAAAATATATACGCTTTTTAATAATGCGATAAATTTGTGCGAGTTCAATAAAGCATTTACACCCCAATTGGCGCGCGTGCGCGTTCACACGTTAAAAATTATTGATGCCATCACAAGCTTTTCCCAGGTGGAAGGTTAACAACAAATAGCGCACTGTTTAAAGTTTGCTCAAGTAGGTTTATTCCAAAACGCACCACTGACACACACACACAAACACACGCGCGCACAAGAACACGTAAACATATACACACACACTCTCTCTCTCTCTCTCTCTCTCTCTCTCTCTCTTGGATGCAATAATTTCTGGGACGTTTGCGAAGAAAACGAAGTAAAACATTTACGAGCGAACAAGAGGCCGTAAAAAGGCTTAAATTGCAGCGTGCGCGCGAGCTTGCAATAGCCGCGCGCGTGCTCGTGTGTATTTTTTTTCTCTCGTTTCCCCCATTGACTATATACGAGTGTCGCTCGTTTACTGGTTCAATGCCATCGCCGGAGGAACGGCTCGCGGGCGAAAAACAAAGCTTGTTTTCTAGCTCTCTCTCCCCTCTCCTTCTCTCTCTCTCTCACACTAGGAGAAAAACATTACAAATGAGCCGTTTACAAGCGTCGTTATTCACAACCTTGATGGGACAGGGGAAGAGGGGGCAATGCAAGCTCTACACAGGTGTGTGCGGCACATGCACTTAATGCAAGAGAGTGTGTGTAGTTACTACCTACGGTGTATCGATTGCCACGCTTGACCTCGGCTCGTCTGCGCGCCTTTCCCCGCTAAAGAAATTCCAACGGCGTTGCGACGGCCAATACCGTGGCCATGAGGGGGTGGAGTGGGGGATCTGTTATAAAGGTGTACATTTACATGTGCACGATAGGCCTTTAACGCACCCCGTCGCGTGCCGGAATCTCAGCCCCGAGGACGACGACGACGACGACAAATTGCGCCACTTACGGGCCGAGCAGTCACAAGTAGTTTCCATCACTGTAATGGCGAAGCACGCTCTTACATTAGCGCGGCCAGGACGAGAGCATCGAGCTCCACTATCGCATACTGCACACACATATATGCACGTTTCTCTCCGTCAATTGACTTTATAATGTGTAACGTGAATAGCGGGAGGGGGATGGGGGTGGGGGGTGTCAGCTTATTCAGAGTCAGCCGCCGCTTTGACCTTATTCCGGCTCGCCAGCTCCGAGCGCGTGCGCGCACGTATACATTTACACGCTCTAATTAACGTTCCGATAATTGCGCCGGCCCAGGAAAATAATGAATTCGGTCGAATGGCTCTTAATACGCGAACGTGTGTCTTATGTATGAGCAAGTAGCTAGTAGTTGTCTTACTCGCACCAAGTTTAGGCGCGTACAGGGACTCTGGCAGCTTAATTACACGTGGCGGACGAGAGAGCGCGTGGCCCGCCGCCGCCGCTTGTAATTGTCCCGCGGTAGTGGTGGATAACGAGGTTCGCTCGCGGAATGTAACCGTCAAATTGCGGTCGCTCCTTGGGGCTACGAGGAGGAGGAGACGTCCGCCGCAGGCCGGTGAGACGTCATTACACGACGGTGGTGGCAACGGAGAGCCTCTCTTGAGTGATAATCTCAACGCCTCGTCCGCCGCCGGGTCAGGAGAGCGTGCACCTAATCGACCGGCTGTCGAGACGCATACGACGGACCGAGAGAGAGAAAAACATTGTCGGGGCAGGTTAAAGACTCGCAGAGATTGCTTTGGCCCGAGTGTATAGAGTCAAGTGGGGTGTCAGTATGTAGTAGTAGACTCGGCACTAGTGTCAAGTGTCAGAGTTATAGCCAACTCTACCGTAAGAGCTGTCCGATAGGTAACGATGGTGGCACTACTGTTGCCGTTGCTTCGGAGAAAAATATGTGGCTATAGGTGAAATATTAATAGGCGGCCTATAAGACTAATGTGGGCCTAGAGAATCGATAAAAACTCGACCATCCAGGAGAAATTTCACTTGTGTCTGATGTGATACTGACTTTTCTACTTGTTTTATCGAATTTAACATTATTCCCAGTTCTCAAAATTTCTAAATTAACTAAGCAATATGCGTTATCGTTTTTCTCTCTCAGAGGATTAGTGTTCCAAGCGAAACCGCAATTCCTATCAATTTCAACTATGAGAGAACCGTGACAAGGACAGGCTATAATACACCGGCTGACGAGCCGCTGATCCCGGCGACGAGCGCCCAGACTTGATCCATCTTGATCCCGGATAATTGAATAATTAACCTTTTTCTTCACACTCGCGCATATGTAGCCCACACACGACGGAAAAAAGAGTAATTCCGCCATCGACGAAAGTTATTAAAGTTGTAAATTGAAACATCACCGGCGGCTGATAACCTATCAGAAGCGAGCCTCGTTTAAACGGCGATTCTCCACTCGAGATTGCCGTTGAATACGATCTAAGAGATTCTCGACATGCCACTGTTCTCCATACATATATATTCGGGTCGACGGACGGCGCGCTACTCGGGCGGAAAGAATAAAAGTGCACTTTCACTGTTTACTCGGCGCGTGTGCCTAGTGGCTCGTATTTTTCGGGCCGACAGCGCGGCAGAGAGAAAGAAGAGAGAGAGAGAGAGAAAAGAGAGGGTCATGCTAAATTACAGAGGGGGTTGCTGCCGGTCTCGCGCCATTAGCCCTGGGGTTGGGAAAGGCAGAATATATATACATACATCACGTATATTCACGCTCCCGCCCTCATTTTTTCCAATACCTTTCCTTAGTGACCGCAGAGGTGGGTATAATAAAGGTTCGTGTCGTTTCGCGCGTGTAAGGATCGAATATCTCGAGCAGAGATGGCAATTAAAAGTTTTCGCTGCGTATCGAATCTCTGTACGTTTTTTTCGCGCTTTTGCGCTGATCCGCCGTCCCTTATCATCGATCCTCGTGCTAAATCGAGCGTGATTTCTTGCTGAGATTAATTATCGTAACAAGGTAATGGGAATCGTGTGGCTTATGAGCAGGTTGGATGGAATACGGCTAAGTGAGTGCTTTCGAATGGAAGTCGTCATCGGATATTGAAGCGTATATTATATTATATAATATAAGCTTGATTTTAATAACGTGTTTGGCTATCTTCGAGGGACTTGCAGAGCTTGATTGTGCGAGGCGAGTGTTCGTAAATTATAGAGGAAAATCGTTCAATATTACGGTATAATATTCATGGGGATACGGAGGTGATGCGTATTAAATAGAGGAGAGGTAATTGGAGTTGGAGAAAACCATTAAAACAGTAGCCATAATGGATTAAACGTTAGCCAGAATCTTTTACCTCTCCCCCGTTATATAGTAAATAATAACGGTAATACTCGGGAATCCCAGCCGTAATTAAAAGCATAATAATCATCAAGTCGGCCAACTCAAGCTCCGAGCTTCTATTTTATTAAAAGAATAATTAACTGCGCGCGGGGCCGCATTAAAAACGCTGAACACGCTCGGAATCAGAATTTAACGGAACGTTCGCGCTTAATATACCCCCGTCCCACAGCCCCCCCATATACAGACCTCTCGCAATAAAACTTAAGAAAGGTTAACAGCCTCAGGAACGAGGAGAACAAAAAATAATTTACTGCAAATGAGTTTAATAACCGAGTTAGAGGGGGGCATTAAATCGTGAAAATCAAGATGCGTAAAACTATTCGAGTGTGTAGAGCGAGGGGTTCGCTCCGTTTGCCAGGGCGATTTCCATTAAACTCGTCGGGCGCGGGCTCGCGGTCGCTGCCGCCCCAAGAGAGCTTTGCACGTGCTTATACGTATACGTTGCCACTAGCAGAACGCGACTGAAAAGAGAGTAAGTGCGGCCAGGCGACCGGGATCGATCGCCCGCTCAAAATTGCGGATATGGACAGAGTTTACGCTCTCTTTTTCGCTTCTCGGTGTCGCTTATCGCGCGATATATGGCGCTGAATTTTACTATCGAGTCTGATAACGGAGTCTTTGTCTATAAGCAACGAGATGAAATAAGAAAGCGTTATTCTACAACATGTTTCAAGATATGAACGTCTTGAAATTTGAATAAGTATAAAACTTCATTTATTTTTGAATATTAGTTCTGCAACGTGAGACATCAGCGAATTAGGTTTTAAGGATTCTTACAATAGCTACAAAACTTCGTGATGAAGATAAAGTTATTTTATATTAAAATAGATCATCTCTGGAAACTAATGGTTCTCAATATATAACTAATGAATTCTAGAATCAGTACTGACATGTACCAAATAAACTCAACGAAAGAAAGAATCAATAAATTCGATTTTTAACCGAGATATATATTCCTTTTACTCTTCCATGCCGTGGGGCGTTCGCGTATCTAGCCCTCCCCGTCGTTAAAAAAGTATATATACACAGCGCGTTATCTTAACACACAGCCCGCAGTTGCATTTATAGCCCGCGGTCGCATTTTCGGTGCCGGGGGAATTTCAATTTCTCGTTTTCCACTTTCGCGCGTGCGAGCCGCGTCAGCGCCTTTCTCTCGCGGGAAGTTTCTCGCTGCAGTGTCGCGTCGCGCGCGTCAGCCTGACAGGGCAATCTGCGAAAATCCCGATTACGCGCACTGGACTGGCGCGGGAGAGGAAAAAAAAGGGTCGTTCATTAGGGAGGGGAAAAAAGCGAGGCGGTGATTGTATTTTTTCGGCTGACAATACGGAGGAATCCGCGAATTACCCGCTCCGCTCTCTTTTGATCGCTTGGCGGGACCTAAATTACCCCCGTCGCTTTTGTGTGTGAGCGCCGGCCGCGTCTAAAGCGCAAAAATTCGATTCTCCGCCACGCCACTGCTGCTGCTGCTGCTCTGGGAATAGTTTGCCCGAATTCCGCGAATTTTGCGCACCCGCCCACGTTCCGTGCCTGCCTTTTTTTGGTCCGGCCTCGGGATTTGATTTATCATTCGCTCTTTCGTTCTCTCTCTCTCTCTCTCTCTCTCTCTTTCTCTCTCTCTCGCCAGCACTCTTTCTTTGCAAGATCGTAGTGCGTGACACAAAGGTTCGGCTTGCCGTTGGATGTTGCTTGTGCAGATACTGAAAATTAATGGCCGCTGATTTGCCTAGAATTTCGCTAGCTGGGAATATAGTGAAACGCTGGTTGATTTGGAAAAAATTAAGTCTGTTTAATCCAATGTGTAGAAACATTCTTTAAAACATTTATTAGATGTGTCAAGTCATTTCTGGAAATCTATTCTTCAAGGACATTTTAAAACTTATCTGTACTCTTTTTGCCAAAGTATTTTAAAACTAATAACGAACTATTGATTCTACATAAATTTCTATCAGATTCACCTTCCGCTTTTATCTCGTTATTGTTTCGGCATTATAGTTTGATTTCTTGCACGTAAACATTTCTCGTTACAAAGTTTGACTCTTTTTCTCAACTTATATTTAAGAACTGTATTATTAAGAAAATTCACTTAGGATCTTTTAAAATTTCACGACTAGAGCAGCCGGAAAACCAGAGAGTCCTAAAGTGAGGTTTCACTTACCCTTCCGGAGTACTCGGAAAAATCGTAAAATTTTTCAACATACTCTAGAATATTCCACGAGTCCGAGACATTGTAAATGTTTGAGGTCGAAAAATACAAAATATATTGCGCAAACTTGGCCGTATAGGTTTATGAAATTTTGCAAAATATATCTCGTGTTTAAGGACCGCAGAAGGGCTATACGTATACGTATTTATATATAAACCTCAGTATAAACGTGTGCAGGCGCGTGTATACTTCCTGCATCTCAATTACGAATAAAATTTCGGAGATAGGACACAGGCGCGTAAATTTTACGACGTATGAAAATTCAAAGCTCGCCCTAAATGTCGAAGGACGATCGGGGAAAGCGTCGGCGAGCGCGAGATATAGAGGACAGCGGCCAATGGGAAAGCGAGGACCCTCGAGCACGATCCAGAGGAACGAGAGAAAATATATACATATATGCTGGAATAATAGAAATAATATAACCCAAGACATGAAAATTCAATTTCGCCGAAAATATCGCCGGCTTTAAAAACGAATCTTTTTTTTTCTTCATCGCGTTTATCTGCCGAGCGGATATTATACATACCTATACATATATAGTGCCAAAAAAGGACAGGATATACGCCGCTCGCATTTTACAGGTATTATGGGCGAACATTGTTAACAACCAAACATATTTTGGTCGGATAAAGCAGCTGGCTTCTTGTCCAGGCGAAATGCGGCTTGGCGCGCCGCCATCTCTCCCTCTTGCGCGCAATTAATGAGATTCCATTAAAATTACTCATAGCCTTCCGCCCTTGCTGGCGCGCCCTAATCGATAGATAAACGCCGGGCAAAGAAAACTCGATAGATAATTAATATTTAATAATCTCGGCATCGCTGCCAGCCCCGGGGCGCCGCACAACACAATGTCTCATTGTCGGACGGAGATCGTTAATTATCGCCTCATCGTCGCCCCTCTCTCTCTCTCTCTCTCTCTTTGTGTATGTACAGGTGTGTCTTATCGGAAAATTTTCTGATTGCCTACCGATTAATTTCTCGCTTCGTTGTCGTGGGTGTGCGCGCGCGTGCTCGTAGATGCGAAAATCAATACACGCGCGCGTGGGTGTGTGTCGCTACGCGCGCGCGTTCAACGGCGGCCCGGGTTTTCGCGATATTCTGATTCTCGTTCGTTAATTAATCGTTCGCGCGGTGCTTTCTTTATCTTGGAATTGCCGAGCTCGGAGGAGTTGAGGAGGGAAGGAAGTCTCTTGTCTCGCGGTAAAGAGACCGAAGCTTGAAATATTCATGCCGGCTGGTGGGAGAGGAAAAACCAGGGGTGAGCGAAAGAAAAAAGACGAGAATAAGGAGCGAGGGAAGAAGAGGCTCGTAAAGCGGAGAAAGAAAGAGGGATTTTGGAAGGTAAAAATGGCTGAAAGAATTTTTAAGGTTGTATACTGAACGTAAGTTCCTTGCCAAAAGTTAGTTATTAACCTGAAAATTCTGGTGTTTGTTACACTGCCCGAAATAACCTAATTTTAATATTGTGAAAAATTATAAATCCGTGTCAAAGTGGAACAACTTTTACTGTTATATTATTTAAATCATCATGAATTACAGAATAATGCTTCTGTTTAAAATAAATAAAACAGTTATATATATATACGCCTTTTTAACGTAAAAAATGGAAGTCTCGATGAGAGCGTTATGACCAATTGAACCTTAAAGGCCCACTATAATACCCCTACTATACGCCAGTGCTCTTCTCCAGTCTCATCACGAGCGGCGCGACAGGCCGCTATGTGGCACACTTGGTATGTGCGTCCTGTGCGTCGGCCGATATCGCGCGGGAACTCGAAAATCCATCGCTGGCTTATCCGTTTCCACGGGGGCTTCACTCTCTCGTGTCCCTGCCTATATATACCTACGCCGCTGAATAGGTAATACACAGCGCACCGGGTAGATAAAGTTCAGCCGCCACGCGCTCGTTGCTGGGCGGCCGCACTTTTTGACCCCACGTGTATAGCCTGGCGCGAAACGATTGGCAGCTGTAGCTCAGTAGGTGCCACTCGCGTAACACGCGCATTACATTCTGTTTTGCGCACTTCTAACAATTTGTGAGGGCTTAAACGCGCTAGTGCGTGTGTTCAATTCTGCGCGCGCGAGATGTATCGATAAAAAAGGTCGTTGGAAGAATTCTATAGCATCAAGTGTGTGTCTGTCTGTCGTTTTTTTTTTTTTCAATTCAAAACTGCATCACTGCACCGAACCAATATAATCGTCCGGGATATAGTGGAGGGAGGGAGCAAGTATGCACATATATAAAGTTTCATAACGGACTTTCGTATTTACCGATATAACGCGCGGCGGCGGTGGCGGCGTTTTATGGCCGGCAACTGACCTAGATCATCCCCTGCCGAGGAGGGGAAATCGAAAATCGCACGCGCGCTCGCGGGACAATTCCAGAATCGTCGCAGGGCGTTTCAGCATCTCTCTCTCTATCTCTCTCCCCCTCTCGTCAGCTGCGATGGTGGCGAAATCCGGGAGGAGAATCACGGACTGAGTCCACCCTACGCGCTTGTATATATGTATTCCTCTACCTCTCTCTCTCTCTCTCTCTCTCTCTCTCTCTCTCTCTCTCTCTCTCGCTTTACCTTTGCATTTTATTCGATATTCAGCTAGTATCTCTTTATCGATCCAAGCATTTTCCGATAAACTATTAGTATTTTTCTATGTGCGCGCCACATCGATGAGCTACTATCGCGTCAAAGGTTATCGTCGTAAAAATCACGAGCGAGTGCGCGTCTTCTCTAACTTGGAGAATATTGTGATGAATGGTAATCGCTATCGTCAGGCGGATATGCGCGAATTATTATTTTACGGTCTACGCGTGCGCATAATATGGCCGTAGATGCCAAGAGACAAATGGTTAGAGTTATTGAAGAAAGAATTTAAAGTAAATGAGTTTTTTTTAGCAGTATAGATGAGTATAGTTGTAGGCTCGTTGGTATGATGGATAGTGACTTGCAAAATAATTAGATACTCTTGGAAGACGTATTGCAAGTAATTGCCTATGTTTAGGTAGACTTGATATTACAGTATGTGTTTAATTATAGGATCAAATAGGTATGAAAACTTGATACGAGTATTTTTAAGTTATGCGATTCTATTCCTACACTATTGAATGGGTGAATAATAGAGGCAAATAGCGTATCATGGCAATCGATAAGCTAGCCCTTACGAAAGTACACTGTAGTTATTACTACACTGTACTGTAGTTATTACTACTGTGCTGTAGTAATACTTCAGTAGTAAGTTACTACACAACTACTACAGTAAAACGCTGTAGTATTTTCGGACTGTAGTT
>UXGD01008074.1:0-10062 GCA_900474315.1 Torymus auratus | reverse complement strand
TGTATTTCGATTCCAAATTTGCTAAACAACATTCCTAACACATTATCTCATAAACTTTTTTTTTACTATCACAAAGCCTCTAGGAGGAAGCAATGTTAACAATTTTAAATACCTATCCGATGTTATCCCAACCAACCACACCAATAAAAATTCACCAACCTCATCCAATAAACGACTTTCCAAATAACCAGCCTGTATACCATTCTACTGATCTTCCTTCCCCTGTCTTCTCCTCACCTCTTCCGCATCATGAATTATCCAGCAGCACCACACTGCTGCTCTAGCCAGATACCTCCGCACTCTCTCGACATTTCTACTCAAGCGAATTAGAAGACGAGAGCGCGCCGGAGATAGGCGAACCGCACACGCAGACTACTCGCTCCCTCGGCTTAAGTAACGCCGCTACTGCCGCAGGTTCGATGCGAGCGCGCGGAGAGTGCATCCGACTGGCCGGTTCCCGCGGGATGCAAGTCCGTCGGCGTTCGGAAATCTCGGCAAGAGAGAGAGAGAGAGAGAGGTGAGTTGCGTATGTATATGGGGCTGGGGAGAGGAAGAGGAGGAGGTCGAACTTGGCTTTTGTAAAGTAGATTAGACGTGTAACGCAGAGGAGAGAGAGAGAGAGAGAGAGAGAGAAAGAGAGAGGTACGAGGATGATGGAGGATTGGTGCAACAGTGCGATGGTTGAGGCGGTTTTGAATGAAAATGGTGGAGGTAAGCTTAAGATATTAATTGAAAAATAAGTAAATGAAGTGAAATTTACACGTTGAAGTGAGAATATACTTTTAAGATGATGAAAACAGAAAGAGCATCATTTATAATTTTGAAAAAAGACAATTTTTCATTTTGCATTATAGTTAATTTAACCTATTTATTATATAGTTTGTGCTTTATATACACGTTATTTTGAAAAGCAATATTACTTTTTCAGAGGGATCACTTTACAATCCCCGATGCATACGCCACTCTAAAAGGCCCTCAGAAAAAACTAATCACAAAAAATGCACACACACACTCTCTTTCTCTCTCTGCAGTTTTGCCCAAGAAACGCACGCCATCGAAACCCCCGTAGAAAAAGCCACACGAAAGAAACATAAAGCAGTGCATATAGCTCGGGAAATTACAACAAGACGAGCGAAGCGCTGCAAGAAGAGAAATGAAAGGCACGCAGTAGCAGCCGCAGTGCAGAAAAAAGGACAACAAATCCAACGAGGAAGAAAGACAGCGTCGAAACATTGTTGCGCAGTAGCAGCAGCAGCAGTAGCAGCAGCGCTAGCAAGAGAGAGGGAGAGAGAGAGAGTAAGGTCGCTTCGGCAAGCTCTCGTTCTCCCATGAGGCCGTGGGTGTAATTAAGCGAGTGCACCCTCACATGTCTACATACGCGCTCGCATCGCGCGTCTATCCATCTACTCCGCCCGTGGCAGCACCGGTTCTCTCGGCCCTTTTTGCCGGGATAGAAGGGGGCTGAGATAAGGCACCGTGTGTACGTATACGTTGAGCAAAAACCTTATATGTGGCGGGAGAGATGCGCGCACTTAGACGAAGCGAGAGAAGGCCGCAAGGAAGATGTGTGTATGTATATGCGCGAGAAAAAAAAGGAGTGAGACGGACTGTAACGATGGCACCCGGGCGCGGGAAAGGACTGTATGGGCGCCGTGATTCGCTGACGAGCTTTTGTTGGTTCTGGTTGGGCTGGAGGAGAGAGAAGAGAATATCTTGGACGTGAGTACGTACTAGGGTTAATATGGGTGAGCAGATATTAAGACGAATAAATCGTGTAATTAATTTTGAGGAAAGGTCCTGGGAGTATTGGTTGGCTTGATAGGTTTGATAGTTTGAAACTCATATTAGTATCCATGTATATTTCTAATATAAAATATATCCAAACTTATTTATTATTCTGCGATTTTCGAAAAAAAATTGTTTTACAGATATTTGCAAAAAATTTCAAATATTTTAAAAGTTAATATTTATCAATGCATCTACTAACTGACGATATTTGAGCATAATTTCAAACACCTTTTACCCACCTTAAAACCGCTCCTCGAGACCAACCTCGATCACCACCGAACGCCCTCCCGGCGCAGCGTCACCAGCGCAGCTCTCAGATCGATCAAGCTCCACGCTTACTACCACCACTACTCCGCGACACCTTCGAACCTTTCCACTCCCACTTTCTCTCCACCTCCTCCACTACTGCGACGCAACGCAGATGAGCTCGCTCGCGCGGCATTGCAGTTCCCGCGGGAACTGCCCTCTCTTTCTCTCTTTCGTCGAATCGGCATTTTCCTAGCAAGGAAGCGTCTCTCGATCGGTTTCTTAAATTACCAGGATAGCGAGCGTTAGCAGTTCCGGCGATTCGCCGCGCGCGCACGTTCTTGCCGTGCTTCTTCTTTCGGGACGGTAGCTAGTCGCTCGTCGTTGCCGTACCACACGACGAGGACGATCGTGTAAACGAGCGACGGGATGGGGACTCGGGCGGGGTATGGGGATCGTTTATTGGCGAGAAAGCGGTTCCCGAAGTGTAATTTGGAATGTGATTAGGTGGGGGACGCGTAATCGGGATTATTGCGGTGTTAGATGTTTGGAAGATTGATTTGGGTATTGGTTGGGGGCGTGGAGTGAGGTAATTTTATTTGAAAAGCGCACGTAGGTTGGAATAAAATGAGGTTCTTATACAGATTTTATATAGACAGGAGAAAGAAAAAAAAAGTATATATGGACCGGTTAAATACCATTTTTACGCTAGAGATCTTTTGAGTCATCATCTTTCCTAATAATTCCAAGTAATTGAAGTTGAAACGGATATGATAGTGAAAAAGAACAAGTATATGAATTTCTGAGAATTATTAAAAGTTTTAACGGATTTTATTGCAAAATCATATTTACATTATACTTAGAAATAAATAAATATTAATAGTTATAATAATATCGTTCATACTGTTTTATTATAATAAACATGTTTCTGTATCAGATGCTTGTATCAGATGTCTTTCACTAAAATGATTAGATATAATATTGCTTTAAAGTTACATTGGGATTGTGAATTATAATTAAATGAACCAGATGTATATCAAGAAATATTTTACAGGTTCTTAAATCGGATTGAGAAATACTTGTAGCATTCGACAAACGTCTTATCTTATTAAGAACAGAACATACCGGCTACTTTGAGCGGTTGAAGACTACGTAGCTGCGTGGACTTACAGGTTTATTACGTTCAATTTTTTAATTGGTTTGATTCATTCGAGAAACGATATAAAGATGCTGTGCCGTTGCATGTGCCTGCGCATTTCGCATGTGTTTGATTCTCGCGATCGTGCGCACGTTTTAAAATTAGCAATATGCCAAATGACAAATTTGAAACGTAAATTTAATAGAAATGTCACGCAAATAGAAATCTGATCCGATTCATAATTAAATTCATGAATTTGATCGAAAAATAAACGAGAACAGCATTATTAGATAAGTCCAAGTTCCCGGCATAATGGATATAACTTTCACTACAGAACACTATCACGAAGCAGAAAATGTATAACCCAGTCATACAACCGTGTAAATATATGTGTATTGAATGTGCCAATTGACTCGTACAGTATCGCGCCTATCTCGTTTATTCCGACCTTACATCCTACACATAAGTTTCAACAGTAAAACCTATTTTTCTCAAAAACTCAAAGAGTGGACTTATGTGGTTATGCCTCGAAGTCACATATATAAAATATCATATTAAATCCCCATAAAAATGTCTATCACTATTGTTTGAACAATTCACTCTTCAAACGTCAATTGACATCACTTGCAAATACTCTAATGACGATTTTTCCTTCCAACATATACCTCCAGCTACTCATTCTTCTTCTGACAATTGTCTAGCAATCGACCGACATTTGTCAACCTTCTGATCGCACACAACCTCACCGTCTCCCTCACACACGGTAGAAATCCCAATCAAAGGCATTTTTTCCTCGGCGTTCCCCGTCCCACTGCCGCACCGGAACACACATCATCTTGCATCGCTAACCGGGCCGCTCTCCCTCTCGCTCTATGGTAATGGAGGGCCAATCATGCGGTAACTAGCCACCCAGGGGATAGTCGCCACCGCCGCCGCCGCCGCCTGCCAAGCGGCGGTCAGCTCCCGTCAATGTGTCACTTACGTTTCCGGACCGAGAGAGAGAGAGAGAGAGAGAGAGAGAGAGAGAGAGAGAGAGAGAGAGAGAGAGAGAGAGACGCATAGTGCGTTTCCCTCGGTGCACATCGTCAACGTCTCCGGCATAATTTCGCGCGGGCGCGTATCCCCCGATGCTTAACCGGACGCGACCTGACAGCCAATCGCTAATGGATGCACCTTCGCCGCGTATAATTGAGACATGACGCGTGGGCGGGTGGGGGCTGCAGAAAGAAGAGCATATAGGATGCGTATACACAGGTATGCGTATGTATATACAGCGAGATTCGCGCGTACGCGTGTATTTTTCATCGGGCCTCTGGGTGCGCTTTGTTTTAGCGGATTTTACGCGCGCGTCGAGAGTTGTTGCCGAGAGAGAAGAGGGAAGCTAATGCGAGAGAGTTCATCGATGGATTCACCGATGCAGAGGGGCTTGAATATTTCAGGGACGCATTTTGCTGGAGAATGAGAGAGAGTGGAGGAGGAGGATGGAAGGCTCGTTTTATTGAAACGTATTTATCTCGCGCTGCTGGAGAGTATCGAGTGGAGAAAGAGTGGTGGGCTGGAAAGGGGCGCCGTGCGCGAGATTGAGAGTTATTATTTTCATGGCTGGGGCTGGTGCGTGGAAAAACGTCGGTGATTTTTCTGACGTTGTGGGGATGGCAATAACAACTCTTATTTATTTGTGTATGAGATTTGCAACGAAATACGAAATTTTTACATTATTTTGAATGATAAGTGCATTGTAAATTTACAATATGAATGAAATATGTATGTATAGGTATATGATTTGATAAATGAGCATACGACATATTACAAATTTATGAGCTTTAAAATTGATCTCATATTATCTTTTGTATTATGTATTTGATTAACCCTTTTTGTCGCAAATAATGAAAAAGATCCTATAGGGATATCCAAAAATTCTTTCTTACCTTAATATCTGTATTAAATGACATCTGAAATTTAATAAAAAACAACGATTATAAATTATGAACAATTTAATCTTTTTATTCTAATTTAATTTAATTATTTAGTTTTAAATAGTAAAGAGTAAAAAAATTCAATTTAAAAATCAAAATGTATAGCTAAAGCCCATTCCTTACAAACCAATCAAAATCAAACTTAAAATTTTTCACAACATCCAGCCATCGTTTTTTCAAGAGAGGAAATAATATATCGGGGGTAAGAATCAAAACAAAATAAATCATAACTTTAATATTTAAATTTTCATTGAATTATTGGTACAAAGGACAAATAACTGCAGTTATAGCATGCACATACCACAATAAATCCTTTAATAATATTTCATTTATCAGTCTATGTTTATATAAAGTATAATGAATATTACCTTTTGAAAACTAAATTTCGTAATATCTTTTATCATAAGCAAAAATTGAAGAACCTCATATCGATCGACCTCATACCAACCTATCTAATCAACCGCGTCAACGAATCCGTCATGACCTCGAGGCCACCGTCACGGCGTTCGACGGCAGTTATCGTCCTCGCGATAGAAAAGTCCATCCGCTCTTTCTCTTTCCCCATCTCTCTCTCTCACTCACTCCCAAGTGCCTGATCCTCGTTTCCCCCATCCAACTCCAACGAAACATCGGGGAAAACTCGAATTAAAGTTAGCCAAGTGTCCGGACGACTTGCGCTCGCGCTATATATACACGCACACAGCGCGAAAAGTAGTTTAGCAGTATACGACGAAGCGAAGAGCGAAACGATATAAGGAGACGGGGAAGAAGTCGTCTCTGGCTCTCCCTTCTCTTTGCGTGTGTGCAAGCGCGAGGATGGCTTTGGAAAGATCGGGAGTTGGCTTGACGAAGGTCCGCTTGACCGCAGTGCCAAGTCGAGGTAACGTGGATCCAGATATTTCGAAGAAGGGTATTGTCGGGTAAGTAGTTTATGGCTTTAATTACTTGTTGCAGTTTATTAGCACGACTTGGAAGGAGTTTTGTGAAAATGTAACGCGTGGGTTTGGTGAAATCAGAAAATTAATGAGAAATAGGAAAATATATGGTTTTGGGTATTGTTAATAAGTTTCAAATTTAATAATTTTTACATACAGTATATAACATACATTGCAAATAATGTAGTTTTATAGGGTTTTCAAAATACTGATTTTGATATAACTATACTAACGAGGTTCTGTTGTTCACTTTTATAATCACTTATCATACTATACATTTTTCTTATACGAGATATCCAGTGACAATTCATACCAAAAGCTTCGAAAAAGGCATACTCCGCATCCGCATTTTTAGCGCATCCCGCACCGACAGCACTTAATTTACCCATAAATCCTCTGGCAAGGATCGCATATCACCTCTAACTATACCCTCCCCCCATTTCCATCTCCATCTCCATCTAAGACACGATATCGCCCTCTTCTAGCGCGACCCCGCGCGTTGCCGCATCAGAGCTATAGGTGCGGCAATCGGCCAGCTCGACGCCCGAGAAAAAAAAGGACTCGCTCGCTCGCCAGCTAGCGGGAAACAGGGCGATAAATAACTACAGGATGAAAAAGGGGGCGCGCTGCCCCGCGGGGCCCCTAAACCTAGACTACTACCACCACCACCCCTCGCAGCTTCTCTCTTTCTATCTCTTCGCAGTGCGCCCGCGTATGTGTGTGTGTTGTCGACTGCCCGCCCCGGCAATTATATCCTCGCGCGCACGCGAAATGTTTTATTGCGCCCCCGATGGCGCGAGAGAGAGGGAGCGAGAGAGAGAAAGATAAAGAGAGAAGCAGGGTAGGGGGAGAGATGGAGCACCTGACGATGCGCGAGAGCTAAATGCTGCTTAACTGGCCTAGTTTTTCGCTTTTTTGCGGGGTATGGGTGCGATTGTGGTTGGGAAGCTGCATTGTGTTTGCGTGGAGGCTGCGGGATACTTTTAAGTCATGGATTTTGGTTTAATAAGTAGATTTATGATTATAGGTGTGCATAAAAGTAGCGTGATATTCATTTTTAGATATCATCGAGTTTTACTTTAGTTTCGTTATTATAACATGCATCCAACCTCAGTGTATGCTTATTGCTTTGAAAATAAGACGTAGATAGAAAATAAGATACAACTGTTTTTTCATATGGTAAAATCAGACGATTCATTTATAATAATTTTGACATCATTCGATTATATTATACGGTTAGATGTATATGTTATGTAATATATTATCCTCAAAAACATCTTCAAACTTTAAAAATATAAAAAGCTCATGCTTCTCCATCTCCAACATTTTTCCGCAAGAAAAGTTTCGATTGCTTTACGAGGGCTCGCAAATTCAATCTACCAATTCCGGGTTAACCAGCCAATAAAGCGTCTTGGCAGAGGCACGCAATCGAAGATCGTGCAAAGATCGCAGATGGAGTCTGCGAGACAGAGACAGCGAGACGTAAGTCTATCCCACTCTCTCACTCTCTCTCTCTCTCTCTGGCGCCCTTATAACGCGCTGCGGGAGATACGACGTTGAGCGCTTTCGCTTCGACTAATTTTGTAATCTAGACTCGCACTACGTACTAATTGCTCACTAAAGCATGGCGGATCCAATCTTCTCTGGCTGCGTCGCACGCGCGCGTGCAATTCATACCCGTGACGTGATTTCGACGGCGAAAACCGAAAGCGCCTTCGACGGAAGCGACTATATGCTGTTTCCTATGACGCGTCTGCAGATACTTCAATTAAGTGGATAAGTATATCCTGTTTTAAATTTGATTGGTTTTAATTGCATACTTAAATTCAATAGTTTATTTTATATTTTATTCTATACGAATCATGCGCTTTGCCTCTTTACAGTAAAAAGCCGTAATACACCTCCCGTAAAAATATAATAATAATGCTTTAGATCAATAAATATGTGCTATAGGAACTAAGGAAACTTCAGCAAAGATTGTTTCACGAGATTTTGAAAGTATATGCAAGCTCGTAAAGGATAACAAATTTTTAATTAATTCCATAATATTTGTAGAGATTCTTTTCATTCATAAAACCATAATCAGAATTATATTATGTTTTAGCTAAGTGCTAATGAATCGGCCGAGGTTTTTATAGATGACATGATTTTATTGATATTAGATTTTTTGGCACTTTACACATTTATGTAATCGGACATCAGTTTGAAACTAGGGCAATAACCAATATTGTGAAATAATAATTTTTATATTTTTCTAACACGTATTTTATATACATATTTTTCTTAATTTACAATATAAATAACCTAACAATAATTTTCAATTATTCTACAAAACATAAAACTATTCAGTTTAATCTAGGCTATGTATAATTACGTACTCATGAGTAGTTTCGGTGAAACCGAGTAGACTTTGAACAATTTGCTAATTAGTTTTCAAAGCCAATTAATTTTTTGGTTATTTAAATGTACAAAACTCGCTGTAGATAATAACATCATTATCTTGAATTTACAAAATACAAGTTTTAACATCAATTCCATTGAAAAATTAATTGTTTTTCCTTCACCCACAGCTCTACGAATACCTCGAAACCATCCCTCTTCTGGAAACCAGACAACTATCGCGTGCGAAATTCCCCACCCCACTACACCCGGCAAAAATAAAGAAACCGAACGCGCTCAACCAGCCTATGCATAATTTCCGCGCTCGTTTCGCGCTCGCCCGCCCGCGCGCAAACGATTATTGCGCGAGTCACGCGAGATTGCGTTGAAAATTTCTGCCGGCCGGGCAGGTATGCCCGCGGCAAATTGACCGTTAATTAATTAAAAATGAAGAGGCGCGCGCGCGCACGCTGACGCGACGTAGCTAGTTACACTGCCGCCCCCGCCAAGTCAGCCCTTAGTCTTCGGTTAATCGGGTTAGATTAACTCGGTTAGCGAGAGCGCGCGTTACGCCTCCCTCTTCTGCGCGTACATGTATATATAGCTGTTAGCGAGCGCGTAGTGGTGGTACAGCTTGCTCATCGCGGTGTCGCATAAATAGCTAAATCGGTTCGGCGTTGGGCGAGAGGCTACGCGCTGTGGGGCGAGATCGAATTATGACTTTTCGATGCGGCAGTGGCGCGATGTCACGTGCGTGCAGCGTCATTATTAAAGTTGCTGGAAGGTTTATTAAGTGTTGCTGTTCATGTCGTTATATATGCAAGGGTAGAGGGTGGGCAAATGAAGTTTAATATTTTGAAACGTGAATAAAATAATATTCATTAGAAAAATTTTTTCGCTGCAGACAAATTATCGACTTCATAATAATGAAATCACTTTCTTATAAGCTATCTATTGATGCTTATATTATTTAAACAATTTTTTAATTTCATAAACTTAATAATCGTCAATAAATAAAGAAAAGTTCTTCATCTCAATAAATAATTAAAACTTAAAAAAAAGTTCAGATAATTAATTAAACTCGAATGCTTGAAATCATCCGAGCGGCCAATCATCGGCGACTGGAAATTGAGAAGCTGTGCACGCTTCGTTAATCGTAACGGAACGAATAACACAGAAAATCACGAGGTCGTATCGATTTTTAAATTGCGTAATAAATAAAATTAGCAGCGAACTAAGGGAGGGTGACTCCCGACGTGAGCGCATGTACCCGGAGGGGGTCGAGTCCTAACTTAATCCAAGGAGAGAGCAGCGACGAATTTACCCTCGGTTTAATAAACCTGTCTCGATTTTTGCCTCATTACCGGCCGGCGCTCGGTGATTTTCTCATTCGATTTCCGCGCACACCCCGTTCGCGGATCGGTTTGCAACCGCTGCACGAGGGACCTTCCGATTATTGACACCGTGTTTTTTTCCCTTTCACGGGGAAAGTTCGAAGAGGTTTTCAAACCCTGAGGGGGCTGGCGATACAGCAAGATTAATCTTGATATTGTATTGTCTTGCCTCAATATTTAAGACAATAATCGATACAATATTTATA
>UXGD01008073.1:0-10062 GCA_900474315.1 Torymus auratus | reverse complement strand
TCTCTCTCTCTCTCTCTCTCTCTCTCTCTCTCTCTCTCTCTCTCTCTCTCTCTCTCTCTCTCTCTCTCTCTCTCTATAATTTTAAAAAGCTATTTTAATATTTTAATAAATTTGAACGTCATTATTAATTTCTGACTTTGAGACGCACACAATATGAACTAAAAACTCATATATGTACTACAAACTTCATATTAGACTTTTTTTCTTTTATAACACGATTATTTTTATAATACCGTAAAATAATGATTAATGCTTCTGTTGTCAACGCTTGAAAATCACATATTTGTGTTTGTTAGTTAATTTAATCAAAGAGTAGACGCAGTGGCGTCGTGAACATCCTGTCAAGCTTCCGAAGAAAGTTATGTTGAATAGAATTATTAACGACATGACTTTGAATGGCGCTGACTACTACATAAATGTGCTTCGACTACGTGCGTTTCATCATTATCGTTTTCATTCTCCCCTCGTCCAAATCTCTATTGGAACCCACGGAATTCGTCCAATATATCATACCGTATTATAAATAGCTTCAAGTTTGCTTGTTAGCAAAGCACCGGTTGATTGCGCTCTAACAGAATCTGGAAAATGTATACGTGAGAGGGTAAATCGGATATTTTAAACTTTTAAAAGAAACTTTTTACAGTTGAAACACAACAACGGTCCCTTTTCACGTTTCGCATTAGATCATCAAGACTTCATATCGAGATTACCTAGATGTATTAGGGGAGAGATATGTGTTTCGCCTACAAATTATGTGGAATAAGATTTTAATCAATAAGACTTGTATATATTATAATTCGAAGAATGTTGATTCTCGGTAGTGATTTTCTAAAAGGCACGCTTTCTGTTAATTAAATGTCGAATTCGAGCTATAACATGAAAAACCGCTGCCAATTCATTGGCTCTTAGCTTCCTCAATCTAATTTATCGATTCCTTTTCTTAAATTAAAATTCCAAAAATAACTTTTTCACAAAAAAATTGCTAATGAATATTAATAATAAAACTTCTTTTCTTTTTTATTGAAATAAAGATATTAAGGAGGTACGGGAGTTTTGCTTGACATCAACTTAAAGAATTTTTTACAATGATTTTTACACATACCATGATACAAGCAATGACATACATTGAAGGTAGAGAAAACTAGTTACCGTCACCTAGAAGAAAATTCAACAAAATATGACAATCATTTTGACTTTTTATCCAATAAAGTATAGACTACTAAAAATAATGAATAAAAAAAACATAAAAAATGAGCAAGTTATAGGATGAATATTCTTTATAACAAAAAAAAAATATTCATGTCAATATCTTTCATTAATTTCGGATATATAATATATTTACAAAAAATTATGTTTTCATCAATAACGTATGACGAAATATAGCTATCAATTTTTTCTATTTTTAATTATAGAGAATTTGATTCTGCATACAGAGAATTTATAATATATAAACAATATTTGTTCTAAATATTTAAAAAATCGAGAATAATAATTTTCAAAATTGAAAAATCACTATAAAAAACAAAAAAATCGATTTTGACAAAAATAGAATATTGACCCAACTGTGTAATCAAAATCTTAAAAAATGACCCCTCTCTCGTTAAAATCGGTCGAGTAGATCATGAGATATTAGCGTATACGGACACACACACACACACACACACTCATCTATACGGACATTTTCTAAAAGTAGTGCAGTTGGATTTCAAATTTTCTAAAGAACATTCCTAACAACATTTTCTCAAAAACTTTTTTTTACTATCACAAAGGTTCCTCTAGGAGAAAGTAGTAAGCTCAAAAAAGCTAGAAGTAAATAAAAGATAAAATAAATACATAAAAGTGTCACCCGGGTCACCCCTTTATGCCTGAGCGGCGCGATCATCTCCACTAGGCCAATATTCTGAGCACTCTTTTTGTCTACCGGAGTATAAGGAGATCCGCCGCCGAGACGAAAGAGCAAGAGATTGTCTCTGGAATGTCGAAGCACAGGAGAATATCTCGGCAGGGGTAGGAGATGAACTGTCCTGCTCACTAATTGGCCAAATTCAGCAGGTAAAGCTGCTCCCCTTCCTCCAGCAAGTCCGCGGGTGTGGCCCGCCGAGCAACGTCGAGCTTCCACGAAAAGTCGTGACTCGGTATTCTCGCGCTTTTTCCGGACTAGACATTTTTTCGTCGCTTTGCTGACGTCAATATAGAGCATTATACATAATAGCAAATATTTTATTTGGTTTACTGTGCTTACGAAATAATACATTTAATTAATTGTTGCGAATAAGATTTTTTACATGGCAACAAGGAAAAAAAGTAAAAAAAAAAATAGTTATTTAGAAATATGTGTGCGTTTTAAAATGAACAGAACAACTGTAAATATAATAAAACATGCGTTTTCCCTTTTTCAACAGTGCCGCTACATTTCATTGTGCAAATATCTCGAAATTTGTAAGTGTTGGCCTCAATCATTTACACGGACCTTATTTTTTCTTTGATTCAAGTTTTACATATTTTTCCGATTTAAATTTAGGGCATTAAAGTACGTGAACGCTTTAATATTCCTCAACAAAAAACACGAAAGTGAAATAATAGAGTAAATAACTAAAGTAAAATACAGCATATAGAATCTAAACGACTTTTTAAAAGTAAGTTAAAGCTGAAAATTAGTTTCCTGATCTCTATTTGGAGTTAAGGAAATAGGCAAGAGAAAAAACAATGTTATACTTGTCGGAAGAGCGTCTTATTAAAGGAAATTCCTTTTGCAAAGCCGAGGCTAAGCAATTTCTTGGAACGTGTATCAAATTCCGCATTGCGAGTAATTTTGAATTTAGCAGCCAGGTTGCTCCGTTAATCGGTTATTTTTATAAAAGGAAAAGGAAAATAAATTAACCCATCATCGCAGAAGATGCAAAACTTCCCGACGCATCCGTTGTGTCCGGGCTAAAGATGCGAAAGTCTTTGCATTCTCGCCTCCAGGCAAAAACGCCCCGTCGCACAATGAAACACTTTGCACTCTTTTCTCTTATTGCGCGGTAGCTAGGCGTCTCGAGCATAAAGTAAACACGTGTCGGAGCACCGACCAGATCCCCCTTTTGTTTTCTTTACCACTAGCGGTAAAGGGGTATATTTCGCCATTATATTTTTTCTTCAGCTTGTCTCCTTGGGAAATCTCAAAGGAAGAGACGCGTGCGTTTCTTTGTCTTTGGTAGCTTCACGCGGAAGAAGGCACGTGATTGATTGAAGAAACAAAAAGCTCGAAGGTTTTTACGTTTTAACATTATTTTTTATTTTGTTGGTTATTTTTTAAATTAATTTAGCATTGGACTCTGATGAATAATTTCAAAAAACTATTTAAAAATGTTAAAATTTTTGTTTTTTCTCTGATGTTTTCACAAGCATTTATTAAATTTAATTTTATTACTTATTATAAGAGCTTGTATTCCCATCTCAACAAATATGGCCACTTTTTTCCCTGAAAAGCGGGACCAAAATTGGATTTGTTTCCCTCTCTTAACAAATTTAACATTTGCGGAAAATATGATCTTATTTCCCGCTTTTGCGGGAGATATGGTCTTATTTCCCGCTTTTGAAAATAAGAGTGGCTTGATCGGATCGTGAGTGCATAAATTGTATCTGACGAAAATGTATGCACCCAAGTCGTTCAAAAAAATAAGAGTGGCTTGATCGGATCGTGAGTGCATAAATTGTATCTGACGAAAATGTATGCACCCAAGTCGTTCAAAAATTTTTCGCGACATGAGGAAAATCGATCAAGGCACCGACACCATACGTCTAAAAATCCGGGTTTATAGAGATTTATCGGGCTCTAGCGGCACCCTCAAGGTATAGCGCTCTGAAGTCAAGATCACAGTTATCCACTTCTCTCTCAATTCGTTTCTCGTAGGAATGAGAGAAATTGTCTTGCCTCGGCGTTAACATAAACTGGCTTTCTACAAAATTTTTATATTGGGTAGTTGGAAACAAATTTTCGCATTGGTTTGGCGTGAGTGTAAAGGAGATACCTATTACCTATTCACAACTTATACATGTGGTCTTTTAGTATAAAATATTCTACTATGACACTGTCATAATGTACAGCAACGTGCAGTACTTTCCTAGATAATAATGCAAGTGTTTATAGTATAAATAATTCATAAATTTTTATTGTTTCAATATAACGGGCAAATTATTTTTATCACTTATTTTCTCAGACTTCAATTATTGTTTCCCAAACTTGCACAATATGTTGAGTTAAAATTTTAATATGTTGCATAATATGTTAATTTTAATTCATAAATTCACAAAAAAGCTAATAAACATTAATAGAAATAACAATGCATCTATTGTTAAATTTAAAAGACTGTTATTTAATGAAAAAATGTTATCTTGAATACTTCTAGAACGTTGAATATACTAGTTCCTGCCTCTTGCTATTTACAATTAAAATGTTGTGTATATTATTAGTTAATTTGCATAGAAATGAGTTTCCAAAAACTTTTGTGGGTTGTACGTCCTCACAGACAAAGTAAAAATTTCTTAATTTATTTTTTTCAATTAAAACATAACGTAATACGAGGAATTAAAAAGTTACCATTTAATTCTCGACGTAATACGTAAATTGCTGAAAATCATCCGTCCTTACTTTAAACGTGTTTTTGTGCCATTTCGACGATAAACTTCAAACTTCTATAACTTTTGAAGAAATCAACATTTTCGATCGTTCAAAAAAACAAATTAAAGCTCTTTCTTTCTAGTTTTAATTTCTTTTTTGAAAAGTTGTGTAGGGCGTTTCTGGACCAAATGGCAGAGATTTAAAGTGGAGGGGAAAAATCGCATAAAATATTCAAGATTAATTTGGTCGGGAAAAAAGTTTGGCAACGGATAATGCGTGTACACCATTTGTCTCATATTCTGGAACTTCCAAAGAACCAAAAAAACGTGGTGTGGTAGGTGTGCCCCAAAAAATTTTTTTTTAATTTTTTGGACCCCAGATTCCGTAGAATTGCACATATCTTTGAGTTCCTCTTTATTTTAGTAAATCTCCTTAGCCCGCATACTTTACAGAAGCGGTTTTTTTACTTTGTTGACGTATCCTAGTCATTGCCAGTTGTAATATGATTTTAGTAGAAAAAATAATACCAAATTATTAAAAAAAACACGTTACTATACGTTCGCGCATCAAAAAGAGCGTAAACAAACAAACAAGACAAAACTATTTCTATCGTTTCGCCTCTGCAGGCGCACACTCGCATGCGCTCATGTAATATAGATGGAAAAAACTCGTATCCACCCGCACGCGCGTCTCGAATGTTCTCATGGCACGCTGGGTACTGTAAAAAACCCCCTGTGAAATCGCAACCATGCGCTCTCTCGAAATAGAAACTAGAACACGTTTGACGTATGCGAGTGTCCCATAGTATTGTGAACGCACATGCCCAGGACAATTTGCATTGTCGGAAAGAAAGAATTCTAACGAGTTTCACTGCGTAAACATTACTCTGATATTTCACCCTTCTTCTGCATCTTTTTTATTCCCGAGCTCCGTAGGATACTAATTTTACGGACCTCTTTTTTACTGCAACCTAGCGCGGGCGTGCGCTTTAATTTATGTGGTCGTGTAAAAGTGTCATTGTAACTTGCGCTTATGGAGAGGAATACAGATTTTTGTTTAATCTTTTCAACCACGTTCTTTTACCGCAGAAGAGATTGGTGGTCAAAGTTAAAGTCTTTACGTTTTGTCCAATAAAAATAATTTCGAACCATTTGATGTTCTATAATTAAATTATACACATTAATTCATTGATTACTTTAAATTCTATGATTAACAATAGTATCCATATTAAACGTGTTATTGAAAATAAGTTCAATGAAAATAATGAACCAATGACAATAGCGCCAAAAGACGAATTACCAAATATAAAATTCAAAATATTGATAATTTATTTTATTAAACAAGCTAAAAGATCTTTTGTTCACGTCATGAAAGGTTGCCAAAAATTTTTTAATTTTATTGTAAAAGATCTAATGACACTCTTAAAAAGTGAAATGCTAGTAATCGTTATTATGTGAGAAAGAAGAGTATTCCATGAACGTGCCATGAAGGTATTCGAAACTTATTTGAAAAATTCTCAGAAAAAATGAAAATATGATATTTTATATTACGAGAAATAATGCAATTTAAAAAAATAAGGGAAACAGAAAACATTAGTAGGTATAGATGATGTAGAACGTTACAATTAAATATTATACAAGAAACTTTTATAACACGATCTCTTTAAAATAAAATGTTCATGTCACCTGAAATGTTCAAGACAGTGACTCTCGAAGAAACAACTTTCTGACATCGTAACACTCCTCCAGCAACTCTTTAAAAGTACTTTATTGGAATCTACAAAAAGCATTAGGAATCATCCAGAACGGCACGTAGACAAAGGAAAAGCGAATTCGCTATTCTATTGCATCCATCTAAAACAGAGAAAGACAAGGTCGTAGCCTCGTCCAACAGAAGATCGCGTTTCTCTCTCTCTCTCTTCTCTCTTCTCTCTCTTTTTCTTTCCCCTCTCCCTCTCCTCCTCCTGCTCGCCTCCTCTCCTCCCTCTTCCACCAAGAAGAAAAAGAAGAAGAAGAATCCATAACGCAACGCACGTATATATACATTATACTGACTGGCATCGTAAAGCTTCCCACGGGATTTTAGCGGCCATCGCGACCCGATTCTGCACTGCAGCAAGCTGATTAAAATACGCGCGCGAGTGATGCACTCTTCCTCGAAGGGAATGTCTTAATTGCGCGCATGGAAAGTTCTTTCGAGGGGGCGCTTGCGTAAGCTGAGCGTTTAATTTAGCGAAAAATTGAGTCCCGCTGAATTAGCATGCAAGAGCTCTTCATTCGGTTCGCGGGAGATGCCTTTCTTTATTGCACGTTTACGCTACAGATACGCGTGAATCCGCTTTCTCGACTTTTATTAATATCGTGATTTAATTATTCTGCAAATAGTAGAAAAATATATACGTAGAACGTTTCTTTTTATGTGATTTGTGAAATTTACGTATATAATTTATTATATTGATAGTGCAATTGTTACTAATAGTTTGTTATTATTGGAAAGTATATCATATAAATATATAAAATGTCAGCATTGTAATGAAGTAGAGTATTTGCCTCATTTAACAGTAATTACATCTCAAATTATCGTTGTATCATTTATAGGAGATTCGATAGTTACATCAAAATGCAGCCAACAATTTAGAATTCTCATATATTGTTCTCTAATTTCAAAGATTTATTATTTTATATTATTTTATTTGTATTTAGTATACGGGCCAAAAAGGTCGTTAGACAATAATACAAGTGTTACATTAAACAATAAGTAACGCAGTGGCTATTGATATAAAAAAGAATATATCAATCGGCTTTCGAAAGAGAGCGGGTGGCTTGTTCAAATGACTAGAAGTGTCAACGCGCGCTTCGCGCGCCTTATCGTCGGCCAATCAAATTTTACATGTCCATTTCAAATTGACCAATCACAATCATTAGAGATGACAATCTCAAATCCATCTCTTTTTTGTATAGGATATTATCGACTGTTTGGAAGTACTAGTTCTGGGTAACAAATTCTGGGTAATAAAGATTACATGAACTTTTTCAGTATTTTTTATAGTTCATTTTTTTTTTTAAGAAAAAAATTCTTGAATATCAAATTTTGTAAAATCTTTTATTAAAAAAGGCAGAAATAACGTTAAAAGACCTTCTTTTTAACAGAATATCAAAGAATAAAAACGCTAGGATATGCGCGGTGGATGGGGAACTCCCGCGTGGAGAGAAGGAACGTCCCTAGCCTCGCACCGCAGGATGACGCCATCGAACCTCCCTAATGATATATTAAATGGCAAACAATATCAATTATAACACCATCAAAAGAAAGTAACTTTGGTCAAGTTTTAATTGCAACTGCATGTATAGGTATAGAAGATAAAAATGTCTCACACTTTTCCCATTGAAGAAGTGCATTGTTTGTATATGATACTAGCAAAATTTAAACGCGCTGCACGCGTACTACTTTGTTTTTGAGGTTCTGAATATAATTTTTCCGTATGATTTCATTTTAATTAGTTTAAATGATGTCATAAACAAATAATTTTTCAAAACATAAAAACCAATCAAAACGAATCTATAAAGGCTTCACAAGATCCGGCCATCACTTTTTTAAGAGAGTACAGTTACACTATGTTACAGATGTGATATATATTATATGAAGAATGAAGAATAAGAAGCAATCGCGGTCCTGGTTCAAACCCAAGTCCATTACTTTTTGTTGTATCTGTTCTAAATAATAAAACGCATTTTTGAGTTCTTGATAAACAAGAAAATCCATTTTTATTTTGTTACCAGAAAGTTTTAATTTTTATATAAAAATTTTGCGAAACACAAATAGCCAAAATCAAACATACTTTTTACTTTTTCAACTATCCAACATATGTTGGAAAACAGCATATGCTGGTAGATAAAGTCAATATTTGCTATCATTTTTTTTTAAATTTAAAATCTCGCTCTGATTGAACTTTTTCTTTTGATTCTGGTTTCTATTCAAAACTGAAAAAGATGTTTATACTTTTCAAATATTGAACTTTGCAGCTAAAATCCGCAACGTAAAATAAAATGCCGCCTAAATCGAAGAAATGTCATTAAGGGATATGTAAATATAGTAGAAAATAACTTATAAAATCGATATAGTTTTCCCGTGTTAAAAGTGAAACAGTGAAGTATTCTGGATCAATTTTTTTAAAATCATATTATAACGTCCCTAAGTGCGGTTACTTTATCACAATCTTAAAAATTGAATGAACTACGTAATTGAGTGAAAGCTTCTATTGGATAATGGTACCTTGGAGAAAAAGTTATTGATTATAATTTTTATGAAGCTAACTAAACACAATTCGTTCTTTTTTATATAAAATACTTTTTTATAAAATATGATTGTATAATATTCACAAAACAGTACCTTATGCTTATTGAAGTTAAAGATAGTTAATTACAGAAAGGTGCATATTTATTATACTAGCGTTTTTCCTTGTGTTCATTCAAGACAACGAGTGCACTTTAGTGATTTCTGTCATGATTACATAACAGAGAGCTGGTCGAAGATAAGAAATAAGGCATAAAACCTATTTTGAAAAACAGGTAACTTACCTGGTTTGTCCGAGAAGCCACATATATATATGGTCAGTTCTCGGACAGATTGCCTGCCCCAAAATTTTTGTTCTTTCTTAACCATCTTAAGTGTTCCTGAATTTTGTCAGATATTTTCATGCATGCATTTTTAATCTATAGAGGGTAAAAGATGTCAATTTTAGCAATTTAGCCTTTTTTGCCTATTTTTAATGGCTAACTCAACAGAGATGCAGTTTTCACTATAGCACTATATCATTCTCTTGGAAGAAGCAAAAAGACGCAACTTCATTTTTTCTATCAGAGAAACAGACGTTCCTTGTTCTTATAAGTGTACCCATAACAAGGTAACTGTATTAGAAAGAGTACACACATTTGCACCTACAAGCTTTGCGGAGCGATAATTCATATTTATAATGTATAGTTACCGGAAGAACAACATAATTGACATTGAGGTTGGAAACTCACGTAACTCTACTGAATTTTTTTTATTCCCGGAATAACCATATAAGTGAAAAACGTTTTCTGTGAAATGAACGATATTTGGTCTAGTTACTATGGTAATACAAATGTTATTTATATTAGTATCGATAGATGCAGTGTTGCATTTAATTTCATTTATTCTTGGAAGCCACAGATATATCTGTGGCTTCGAGGAATAATGAATTAACTGCATTTTTGTCAAAATTGCGTTAGCACCGGAATTTATTATACTTTCTCACTACCCTTTTTCATGTAGACTTGGTCCGGAAATCTGAAATGTGTTCAAAGAGCAAATATCAGCTGATTGCATAACCATTTAACTGCACATATATGAGCAATTTTTTGGAGTTTCTACAAAAAAGTGGTTCCAAAAAAAAAAATAAAAAAAATTTTGAGGCACACTTCTGTTATAAGTTTTTT
>UXGD01008072.1:0-10062 GCA_900474315.1 Torymus auratus | reverse complement strand
AAATTCCCATTTTATAGCAAGTGTCTAATAAAATGGCCAGTTATTAGCTATAAAATGTTTTGGATTTCCACCAGGGTATTCTTATATTACATGGAAAAAAAGTTTTTAGTCAATCTAACCGTTTTGGCTAGATAAATCAATTGATTTGGAGAAATGTTGAAAAATCTTTATAAAATAAGTAAAAATAACTTTTATTTGTAGCAGTATTATATTTAAAATATAGTTTTCATTGCATTTAAAAAGTTAAAATTTCATTAAAAGAAGGACAATCTCCTTTTCAAAAAGGAGGATCCCGTTCAAAGACCTTTTGAAAACGAAGAATTTTCTATTCAGAAAAAGTAGAAACTCCATTTGTTTTAAAGCTGTTTTAATGTATTAAAATATAATGCCAATCGTTGTAAGTAAAATGAACCTTGCAGTCTAATTTTCAATCAAATGTGTGAAAAGTAGAATTAATTATTCATTTTTTTTCATGTATAATTTTTAATTTATATCTTTTTGAAAAGGTGTGTGCCACGGTGACGATTATTTATTGACTATTGGAAATCCTTACATAGACCCTGAGAAGCGAAAAAATGACCTCCGACTGAATAAGGAACTGATTCAGTTTTGGGTGCATGTAGCTCGTACAGGGTAATTTTAAAATAAGATTTGATTGTATGTTACGCATGTCATCAATACTAATTTAATCAACTTCACATTAGGGTACCAGAATTAGGCCCAAAATGGACGCCTGTAAATGGAACAACGACTGAGCTGAACTATTTGCACATTAGAGGTCCAGGAGAGTACAATATGAAAACTCATCCGAACTTTGGTCAAAAGAATTTTTGGAATAGTATTGACTTCAACGAGAACAAAGTAGTTTAAAACTTAATTTAAGTTTATTTGAAAGCACCTGAATATAGGTACATTTTTTACTACAAGAGATTACAAACATATCTGTGGCTTCCCGCAAACACCGCACGTAAGTGACGTGTTTTTCAAAATAGGTTTTATGCTTTATTTCTCATCTTCGAGTAGTCTTCTTTTACGTAATGATAACAGAAATGACTAAAGTGCATTCGGCATTACTTGTATAACTCCATTTTTTTCTACATGTTCCCGGAATAATCATGTCTCTATTTTTTGTTAATTATATCATTATTCAACTGTAATATTAAAGTATTATCATCATTATTATTATTCAGTAGCGGCATATATACCAACAATGGATATATTATAGCCACCTTTATAGAGTCAATAGAGACGTTCATCCACGCGGCTAGTATGATGGTATATTGGTTATTGAATTCTTCGTGAATAATGAACAATGTAAAAAATCTCGGGGCAAACAAAGAAAAAGTACACAGCTGTATTAGAAAGAGTACACATATTTGCTCCTACACAAGAAAACCACCACTTCTACAAGATCCCGTGAGCGATAGTTCATATTTATCACGTAGTTACCGGAAAAATATAAGATAATTGGCATTGAGACCAGAATAACCATATAATTCCATACAAATGTTTGTTTATTCCCTGATAAACCATATAAGTGAAAGTCGTTTTGTAAGACATGAATGCTATTTGGTCTAGCTACTATGGTAAAAAAGTGTTAGATTAATATTCATAGATACAGTGTTTCATTTAATTTCATTTAACTTTTATTTAAAACACCGATGCTAAATTAAAAACATGATTTTCTCGAGATCATAAAAAATGGAGATATATGGTTATCCTGCAAGTCACAGATTTCAAGTTGTGAGTCATAAATTAAAAAAATAATTTGATCATGATGATAGAAAAAAGAGACTATGGTATAAATTCGATATAGCGTATAATGTTAAGCAACAAAGATAACAGGAATAAGTATTTAAAGCAATTAAATTAAATAGATCCCAAAAAATGTATTTCAACAATATAAAATAATACAGATAAAAACATACTTGTATCGTCGCACTTAACTCATCATCACCAATCACTTCATTATGAGTCATACAATCGGAAAAAATCTTTTAAAATATCATTGCAACAAAGCTTCATCATAAAATACCCTCCGCACCAACCAATACCATTATACCCTACAAAGACTCCAAAAGACTCGCAACAAGAGCGGTGCACTCTTCTCCACCCGCGCAATCTCACCAACCGCACTCGTCTTCCCTCCCATCATTAATATCGGAGTTGGCCATTAAAATTCATTAAGACGCTCCCGCGAGACCTTTCTCGCGAGATAACGAGGCTCCACCAACCACCAACCTCCTCCTCCTTCTTCTTCTTCTTCTTCTTCGGAGCGAGAGAACTAATCTCTCGGGCGGTCATTGCGCATAATTCCTCTCCACTTAATTTCCGTTTATCGGCGCGGCGCAATCGGAGAGCTTTTCGGGCAAATGAGGCGGAAGTGGAAAGTCGCGACACCGCGGGCCATGAAATGTGCGGGATTGTTTATTTCATTGAACTTTATTTCTTCCCTCTCTCAAGTGCAGTGCAATTTAGCTATACTTCCACGCGCGACTTTACAAAAACCCGTATAAACGTTAAAAATGAACGTATATTAGGTTCTCGTGCAATTATACGTATCGTCCTGATACATAGACCACTCGGCCATCCCATAAACTCATTTCCTAATTGCCTTCTTACGCAGTCTGCGTTGCCATTCGGTTTCCTCCGAGAACAAAGAATGTCGCGTAAAATTCATTGGCCTCTATGCACACAATTATTACTCCTCTCCCCTCTCTCGACCTCTTCTCCGGAGTAAACACAATAACTAAATTCGCCGTTATTAGATTCTCAAATAAATTTGATCAAGTCTCTATTAAATTTCGCTCTCTTCTTCTTCTTCTCCTTCTTCTTCCTTCCTGGCCCGTATCTCGCCTCCATCTGTCTTCCAGGGCTTGGCTCCTTTCTCTCTCTATATCTCGAGTGTACAGCTACGACGACGGCGTCGTCGGTGCATAATAAATTATTTTCCTCCGAGTCCCTCCCGCGCACGCGTGAAAGAAAGAGAGTGTAATCTACTCGCTGGAGAGGGCGAGGCTGTGTGTAGCTTTCGGCTCGGCTTATTTATTTGTGAATAAATTTTGTGCCCGTGCCGTACGCGTTTTCTCCTTTTTATTATGCTAGTATGGGTGTGCCTGTAGATGTTTGCAAGGTGGAGTGAGGTGTCAATAGAGACGCCCGATCGGCCTGTGTAAATAGATTATGGTCCAAATGATGGCGATGCTTTTTGAATGTTTATTCGACTTGTTAGCATTATTAGGCACTGTGAATTGATCTTGCCCTATAGAAACCAAGTTATTATATGCTTTTGTTATGATACGATATCGTTTGATAATTGACTGCAGTTTAATGCTAGCAGTTATACGATTGATTAGTGAATTGACCCATTAATTACGATCGGAAGATAGTCGGTAATAAAATTAATCCAAAATCTGCGCTCTATTTTATTAGTACAAGACTCATCAATTTGACATGTCAAATCAATCAAATCATTCTCAACTATAATAAATTTAACGAGCTACAATGTTCGCATGAATAACCCGCCAATTCGCTCTAGAATTGTGATTTTCAATTCACGCATACATGTATGCATTTCCATAATTCAGTACGTGATAAATTTTCAAAAAAAAAAAAAAAAAGAAAAGAATCCAACACGTATACATTTATTACCATCGATAATAAAATCAAATCAAATTTCAATCGTAAACCTATGCGCATACGCCACGCTTTTCGTTGCAAACACGACCTTCTCTCGCCGAAACACGTACACCTCCTGATTATATACACCACACCTATACGCAGCAGGAAAGGTGAACTTGAACCAGCTGGCAACGCGACCACGCATTATTGATAGTCGTCGGCGAGCCTATATGCATTATTGATTATTAGATATTTTCGCCCTCTCTCTCTGACTTACTCTTCGCGATAGTTATTAAAATTCCACGCGACATGCCTCGGCTGGAAATAAGAGCGTGCAAAGGCCCCCCCGCACGCGCGAGCGATCGATCCCGCCTGCGAGAGAGAGAGAGAGAGAGTACCGGTAGAGAAGCTGTGCCGAGAAAGAGCGAGAGAGGGAGGGATAGAGCCGAGCCAATTCCAAGTTCGATTGCGCATTGTTCGGGGTTTGATTGAAAACGAATTGCCGTTATTATAGTATGCCACCACCCTCGACCTACCTCCACTTCCTCTTTCTCGCTCTCTCTCTTTCTATTTCTCCCTCTCTTTTATATACCTGTGTTCTCTGTCTTCCCGGCTTTTTTCTCCTTATTAATTCCCCGGCGACGGCTGCTGTAGCAGCAGCCTCTTCGCCCTCTCCGTTTCATATCATTTGATCGGCGAGGAGAGGAGGAAGAGAGGTGTATCCGTCAGCCTCTCTCCCGCCGAGCGGTTATCGGATAAGCCCTTCTCGGTGGCGCTGGTGGTTGAAGCGCGCGTCGATTAGTTTATGGGCTGTGTGCTTTGATTGGAGCGGATTCTTTTGTGCGTTTTTTGAGATGGATGGCTGAGGAGTATAATGCTGGTTGAGCAAGGAGTATTTGAGGGGTTAGGGTTGTGGTATGCTAACTGTGTCTTTTAATGCATGTATGTAACTATATGGTAAGTGGTTACTGAATGATAAGAGTCATTTATCTTGATCGCTAATGCTCAATTTGATTTTATCTGCGAATGATTTGATGTATTTCACTTTTACTTGTTGAATTGTTATATAATAGAAAATAAAAAATGTAACGATAAGAGGCTTCAAAACATCAGGCTTAATATATAAAAAAGCACCATAATTTAAGGGTTCGAATTTTTTTTTTCTTCTTTTTGCCATTACAAAATGCATGTAGGTGAAAAGAAATTTGTTGAGCATGTACAATTGCAATGTTTTGATATTTATATATGAAGCTAATTTAACAATTTGTATTTCATTTTAAAGTTGTTAACAATATCTTTTGACTTGTGTATTTTTTCAAGTTTTTTTCGAGTAAAAGTTCGAAAATGAGTTGGATCTTGGTTGCATGAATCTCGTAAGCTTGTAAATGTTCTTTGAGCTTCTGAACCTTTTTAGTTTACGTCGAAGTTTGCTTGTAATGACAGCGTGTAAAAAAAACTGTTTCCTGCCGTCTAAGTTTTAAGGTAGTTGTAAGGATATTGAAAAATACCTTGAATTTTCATTATATGCTATACCCACTAAATTCGAATAAGTGTAAATCAGACATACGCACATTGAATACGTGCAATGTCGTTCAAATGCCCTTTTTCAAATAATTTCACGAGTTTTCATTTATTGAACGGGCATATTCACTTATTCGACTAATTTTCACTTATTTAAATTTAGAGGGTACTTTTCAGGCACTTCATTTAACAATATAATAAATTAATATACAAATCACAATAGATATATCAATTAAAATAAAATACAAATAAAATAAAAAATGAGGTTAAAACATTAATTTAATACACAATTATTATCAATAATGAACGGTGAAGGATTTGAGAGAATGTTTAATTCTATTTATGGTAGGAAAAAAAGCCGAAGCTAGAAGAACTAACATCCTTGTGTACAATTCTATTTGCTCACGGGTAGTAAGCTGCCTAACCAAAAAATATTACTAATGTCACTACAATTAATATAATTATTTAATATTTCAAAAGCTAACAAACTATCATGATAATGGTTCAAAGACTTGATCGTTGGAATGTTAAAAGAGACAGCGACATATTACTATAATCATGATTGTCTATTTAATGGATTATTCGTCTTTGATATCAAATAACGTAAAAAATTATGTACAACAGATTCCATCGTATTGATTAAAATATTAGTGTACGGGGCCCAAATTTGAGAACAAGACAGTCGATTTCGTAAAACTAATGAATTTAATAAGTAAATTATTACGTTAATATATCCTTAAAATCAATAGTTGTACGTTTAGTTAAGCCTGATAAATTAGGAGATTTTGAGATAGCATACTCAATATTAGGAGAAAATGACAAAGAAGAGTCAAAAAGGAATCCAAGGTCTCTTAAAAAATTCACACGATTAATCTTGAAACTATTAATATTAAATTTGTACAGTAAACCCTACTGAAAAAAAAAATTTATCGATCAAATCATTACGCAATAAATTGCGCGATTACTTGCGCGATTACTCGTGCCATTAGTCGGAAAATTTTTATTAAAAAAAATATACACCAAAAATATGTATAAAAATTATTTTTTATGATAAGAACGAATTACTTTCAAGCATTATAGTTTGATTATCAGATGATTAGCAACTAAAAATAATGTTAATATTATCTCTTAAATAATGTGGTTTTAACATTTTGCTATGAAAAATCGAGTTCTTCTTACATTCGAAGCAGTTAATTAAATTTTTAAACTTTAATCTATGATTAACATATGTATTTAAAGCATGATCAGTGACATAATTTCTTTCAGAATTCACATATACATATTGGTTCAGTACTTATAATTTTTTCGAAGACAAAAAACAGCAGAAAAGAGAATGACGAGTACTCAATAGTAACTGCCTTGATAGGCGTCGGAGATGACTATGTAATAGGGTTTCAGACCTTTTTAAATGATTCACTGTTAAAAATTTCCTTAAATTTAAGAAGCTTTGAAGTTATAAATGTTACTAAATTTTAAGAATAATTTAACTGAACGTAATTTAATTTACAAATTCACTACAAAATAAATAAAGTTTCAGCACAAGTATAAATAAATGCCAAATATCAAATTTGATTTTTCCCGCTATATATGCATTGCCGACCAGAGTCTGGTTCGTGCGCCGCTACTAGGCGGCGCCCCCTCTTCCTGTGGCCTCGCGTACCTAAGTAAGCTGGACCGTAAGGGGATATAAGAGCGCCGGAGCACATCTCCGATCACCCCGCCAGCTTTTATTACTCGAACATTTCGTTTTAGAGATGATAATCATCCCCTTTTTTCATGACAATTTTTCTCTTTCCCTCTATTTCTTCAACAATTGGAGGTTACATCTTCGTTATTATGATTATTTCGATAAATTATTACGATTAGAAAATGTTAAGTTATTTTAAAGACAAGGCAAGATTCTTGTCACCACAATATTGATATTGTATCGAAAACTGTATATAAATATGGTATCAATTATTGTCTTGAATATTGAGGCAAGACAATACAATATCAAGATTATTCTTGCTAAAAGACTATTGGTATTTTCTGTAGCTTTATTATAACTAAACATTTTTCCATCAGTCATTCCTAATTAAAATATGTTAAGTTGAAATTCACCTCAATAAGATACTTGGCCAAGTAAGAAAAATTCGATAGTACTGGTTGATATGTTCATGATATGTTCCAAACGATAAATCTGGCATTGAAGGGACAGCAGCGATAGTATCGGATCTAAGGTTATATGAAATGTCAGTATTCTTTCATACTGCTACCCAAGACATAACAACAATCATTGAAGGGGATTGTCATTTATAATGGGTTATAAAATTACATTTCTATATATTATTAAGAATTAGTGCATTAGCAACTGATCATTCGTACAATTAGTTAACATCTTGTTGTAAAAACAAGGCATCTGCAGGCAATCCGGTAAAGTTAAACATCATCAGCACATAGAATATTGGAGAATTTTATTTTAGAAACAAGAACATTTACATAAACGCAGAAGGGTAAAGGACCCAGGTGGGAGCCCTGAGAAACTCCAGACGTGATTAAAGTGGTTGGAGAAATGTGATCCCTAGGTTAATCCTAACTGTTTGTGTACGATTACATAAATATGATGAGGTCAGCCTATTTATATTACCACGAACATCTAAGTTCCAAAGTTTAGATAATTATAGCTTGTGGTGTACTCTTTATGGAAATGTTCCTTCATCCTAACACAGTTTATTAAATTAATTTATTGGTTGCAAAATGTAGGTGATTTCAATATACTATTCTTAATTATTAAAAAAAGGGAAAAAATTTTCGAACTGTTCGTCCGACCTCTACCATGATTGACAAAAAAATATTCCGTTAACGAGTATTTATAATATTTTATCTCGAAAAATGTCCGAAATTGCGGGCCATAATTTTGTTCCAAAATGAGTTTCATAAAGTTTTTCAAATACAAGTTTCCCATATGACATAGACATAGTATAGTAGGAAGATGGTTTAGTCACCGGAAAAATGTTAAACTAGCAACACTTTAATATAATAGAGCGATTAGATGTATTACTTTACGTAATAGTTTCATCCAGAGCCATTTCCATTTTATAGATTTTCAGTTCAATTCAGCTAATAGTAGGAAAACAAATCGTACTGTATACATAAAGTACGTTATAGAAGATACGTAAGTAGAAATGAACCGACTACAGTCAGACACGTGTCACTTATAAAACGCATTTCCGGAAAGATATTAATATTATCTCCATTATATTGGATTTTTCTATACATTTAAAGTATAACTAGCACATTACATATATTTTTTTATCGAATTACGACTTATTTCCTACAAATAAATTTCAAAATAAAATCTTTTCACGAGATCCTATACATAAACATCAAACGGTCGCACATAAAACGTCGAACAGAAACATTGTACAAAATCTCATTACGAAATGTAAATCAGCAATACCTAATTCAGAATCCCACCCTGCCCATATCCCGGTCGCTTTTTAAACGCCCACCTATAACATATCCACCGCATCGCATTTATTTCCTCGCCACGCGAAATAAACTTTTAACATCACCATAAGTTTACGGTTTCACGCTAAATATATCGTTCGATTTACGGCGGATCACATTTTTCCACGTACATCCACATAAAAAAGACACACTGCCCCACCATAAATAGCCCCCCAACTCCTCTCTCGCTTTATTTTACCGTTTTATTAATACCGCCTCTCAGTCGTATAAATCCTCATCCAGTTGTATAAAGTGAACATCTTATGTAAATTTCCCTCTTCTCGCGTCTCTCTCTTCTCCCCCCTCTCGAAATGAAGAATCGCCGGGGTGAAACTGTCGGCGCCGTAAAAACACTCGCCTAGAATATACATACACGTATACAAACGCGCGCGAGAAGTTTACGCGTAAACTCGAGAAAAAATCACGACGGCGCAAATACACACAGCACTTTTGAGAAAAATTGCGCGCAGCGGCGACTTTTAGTTTGGATTTATGGCGACGTAATCCCGCTTGTCGCGGGGACAATCCCCCGTTTGCGAGCGCTAAGATATAAGCAGTGCACAGCCACCGTCGGCCAGAGGAAGACCCAACGAATATTTCTCCACCCTCCTCCTACTCCTCGAATAAATATTTTTTTTATGTCCCGGCTGTATTAAATTTTTGTGCGGTGCCGGGATGTGTTTGTGTAACCGAATATTACGCAGGGCTGGCAACGTTTATTAAATTTGAAGACAATTGCGGGACAAAGTTTTCCGTTATGGGGCGACAAATTGTTTGGGTTTCGCGTTTCATTTTCAGGCGGACGTGTCGGGGTAATGGGATACATTTATGCCGAAAGTGTTGTAACTGAATGTATGTGAAATAAAGGTAAATTGTTAAAATTGTAGCATGTTTTGGATAATATTACGTCATATACAGGTTATAAGTCGAAATTCACAAAAAATTGCCCCTACTTGTCCGTAAAAATGACGAAAAAAAAGAATGAAGAATGAAGCCTCTGTCAACTGGTTTATCTTATTCTATATCTGATATAATGTATGAAAAGTAGTCACTGATGATTCACCAATAGAATTCATTCAATAGCAAGCTATTGAAGTGACCAATAAATATTCCAGAAAAAAACGATTGAAATAAAAGAAAAGAGCTTTAATTTGGTATACGAATCGTTAAAATCGGCCAATGTGGCGCAAAGTTAGGTGCATTTGAAAATTGCGAAAAATGACGAAAAATGAGCGATTAATCCCGAATCCACGTAATTCAATCATTTTTTGTCATTTTTCGGGATTTTCAAATGCACCTAACTATGCGGCAAATTGACCGATTTTAAAGATTAACATCTTAAATTAAAGCTCTTTTCTTCTGCTTCAATCGCTTTTTTGTGGAATATTTGTTGGGCATTTCAATAGCTTGCTATTGGTGAATCATCAGTGA
>UXGD01008071.1:0-10064 GCA_900474315.1 Torymus auratus | reverse complement strand
TAGTAGCTGGTTCTATGTGGCCTGTTTCTTTTGAATTAATAGTCATTAAGTAATGAACGATTTTTCGTACAGCTTGTAATATGATTATAGTAGGTGACAAAAAATTGGTAGTTGAAATAAAATTTATGAATGAACATTATTCTTGTAGTCATATATGTTTTTTACATGTTCACAACCATGTATATGTGTACTCGCAAAAAAGTTTAAGCAAAGTTACAAAGAAATTAGGTAATAAATTACTCTGAAACGTCGGTAATATCTATTGTTGTATGGTATTGATGGTTTATAGTCATTGGGAAATTTATTCTTCAAGGAAAAAATTAATTGAACAGGTTTTTTCGAAAATCCGCTATTCGAAAAACAGCATCAATACGAATTGTTTTCCTCAAATATTCGCAATAATTCAATCTTCAATGAAATCTTCGTATATATGCGCTTTACAATTTTGCTCAAATTATGTGTGAAATTTTTCAAAATTAGAAAAGCTATAATATAAAAACATTGGGAGTAATCATTTCTTAATGTCTCACATTTTTTTATTATGTTAATTTATAATATATATATTATCAACAAAGATTAATTGAAACAAAGAGTGTAGACAAAAATAATCAAAGCACATGTTTTGAATAAATGCATAAAGAAGCCCGTGCGTGATTTGATCGCACGAAGAATCCTTGGATGAGTCTCATCTTTAACGTATCTTCAAGAACTGCGCGTACAACCTTCGCCGCTAGTCACAACACTCTGTATAACGTTTCGTTTGTAAATAAAAAATTGCTGATTCCTGATTTCTGATACCGTCATCTCCATCCTGATCCAATCTATTTTCGTTCCTCTAATTGCTAAGCGGTGCATCAATTGTACCTATTTGCGAGCAGCGAATGAAAATGTTTACGTAAACGCGTATGTAATAAATGCCGCGAAAATCATTTTGAAAATACAATTGTTTGTATGCACCGGTAGTAGATATAGAGAGCATCAATAACCAAGTGCTGTTAAAGAAGGCATCTACACGAGATTCCTTTCATCTTCTTTAGCTTGCTCATGCGATTCACAGATGTCGCTTCGAGAACGATCTAACCAAGGCTAAGAGCGGATTTTCCCGCGTTTTTGACCTTCCGTAATCCAAAGTTGCTTCACAGACAGCGTCTTCACGTCATATGCGGATAAAATCGAGCTTTTAATCGCACATTTTTTTGCATCAAATGATGCTGCTGCAGTCCGCAATCTAAGCTTGTTATAATCAATAAAAAAAATGAATGAACGTTTCTATTTGAGTTTCCGACTTTGTAATTGAGGTTTATTGAGTCAATGAAAGAATGCATTATCGTCGATGCTCTTCAAATTTTCAAGATTGAAAACTAGGAATAGAATGAATAAAAGTAGCTGGAAAAACCCTATCTTGTCTTGTTTAATTTTTCTCCGTTTCTCATTGGAAGGATATTGAAGTCACTAGAATTATATGCATATTGCAAGAATGATATAATAGGAATTTATTTAATCGGATAGTATTTATATTGTATTTAGTAGAAATTTTGAAGTTTTTTAAATATAAATTATTAAAAAGTGGAACCCGCTTTGAAAAGAACATCTTTCTCTAGAATAATAAAAATTTTAAACGTACTGCGATACTTATTATTTGTAATTTGATGACTAAAATAAACCTGATACTTGTCAAAATTGTTATATTTTAAGTTATTTTATTGAGTCTTTAATTTTCTTAATGGTTCATTCTACTTCGGACCCTAAAAAAAAGATATTTTTGCGAATTTTTTAAACGATTCCAGTTATAGATATTGATTACTTTTAATATATGTGAAAAAAATTGTTTTATTGATTTTACATGGTTTTTGTTAATAAAAGAGCGAGACAAAGATAGTGTTCATCCATGGTACCCGTGGTCTGAATCACATTTTATAAAAATTATGTGGTACACAAAAACCGAAGAGATTTAGATTGAGTATAGGAGTCTGGCTATCCCCCATAGTATAATCCTATGAGTCCTACAGGAAAGTACGCTTAACTCCAACATAGGATTTTATTCTGTCAATAGGTTGAGACGATTGTGGAATGCTCTCCCCCGAATAGCTCTATACTCAACTTCAATTGCGGCATTTAAAAATACTCTTATAGAGGTATTTCGACACAATATTGATTCACTAATACTTTGCGTTATATGTACTATATTACATGTTATCACATTACAATCAAGGCTCTATTGTATTAAATATATATTTACATTTTGTAAAGGGCAATCTACCCGTCAAATTATTTAAAATAAAATAAAATAAATAAAATAAAAACAAGAAAATGCCAAAAGTTGCTAAAAAATCGAAAAACACTTTTTTTATGAGACTTTTTGGGCTAAAAAATAATAAAAATTGAAATTGTTACCCTACTAAATTCAAACACAACATCAAGGCCTGATCAGGGCTTCGTAAGGTGTACAGTCCTAGTTTTATTACTCAATTTGTTTGTAAGATGACTTAGGCAAACAAACGCCCTATCAGTCTGCAACGGGGTCATACCTGCGCCCCATTACGTGCCTTGCTAGAGCCACTTGTGAAAAATCTACTCTAGCCCTTACGTTTACTTAGAGCTAGCCCTATTAATTTTCCATTCAGACTCACTCGACTGTTGTTTTTTTTTCATCGTTAAAAACTCGCCATTCTCAAGAAGTCATTCTCTTCAAGAAAGATCAGAGAACAAAGAGGAGAGCATTACATTGAATTTTTTTAAATACATAAAAAAATTTTACTAAAAAAATTGAGAATGTGTATTCTTAAAAGTTAAATTATGAGGAAGCAGAAAATGATAACATAATTTAAATATTTCATACGAAATTTATTTTATTATTTTTACGAGTATAATCTTATACTATCTTGCAAAAGTATTTTCGATTTAGTATCTAGCGGCAGAACAACTTTCAATATATGAATCGGTCTATGAGCTAATATTTCGGCAAACGTGTAATCGTGGCAAGACTTGAACCTAATTCCGCTATTCCTCACGAGAAAAATTATTTTCGACAAAAATATGGATTGATAGGTAATTTCAAGACCTTTAAGAAAATGAGCTTAAAAGTGTTGAAATGAGCATTTCAGCTTAGACCTGGTGAGAAATAGCCATTTCTCCCTAGTTTTTCATTTCTGTAAGAAATGAATATTTATCACCAGTTTTTTATTTCTCACCTGTTTTAGGGTAGAAATGGATATTTCTTACCACTTTTACAAAAGACGCTTGAAAAGCGAAATTTTCTCTCCTACTTTCAAACGCGAAAAGGCCCTATTTAATGCCTGAGTTGAGAAAACGAATATTATTACCAACCTTTTGGGGATTGCGCATACATTTCAAATTATTTTGATTTCCAACTGCGTTGTGTACGACTCGAAATTCCCAATCCTCTCTCCAACTCACACACATAAAAAGGCCCTGTCATGCCTTTGTTAAAAAAATACGATGTGTACGACACCAGAAGAAAATCTATTTCATATTGGGGGAGGTGTTTTCAGCACTAGTCTCTATCTCGGGCGCTTTCAGCGCTCTCAACTCCAACTGGTGCAGAACACCTTACCGACGCTAGGAATAGCTTTTTCCTTACACCGGGCGGAAAGTACCATATTCCCCCTCGGCGCAAAAACGGGAATGTGGCATTTTCGTGAGAGGAAATAGTACTCGCTTCACTCGGGTGTTAACGGTACAAGAGACGAAAATCTCTTTCCCAAACATGTATTGTACAGAACTTTTTGATACGACGTGTGGAAAGTTCGATTTTTAACACGCGCTTTTTGCCAAGCGTGTGGGAAATCGAACTTCCCGCACGGAGTGCCGAAAAATAGTATACGCTCCACGGGAGGAAAATTGGCCAGCTCACATCTCGTGTTTGCCACGAGATGTAGACTGACCCAGTTTTTTCCTCCCTAGGTGCGTATAGGTATACTAATTTTCTCCCCTTATTGCAAAATGTAGTATTTTTTTGTACCTCGCGACGATATCTTCAAACTGAGTTCGTCGCCCAAAAAAATCAAACTATTACGATCAAAGATATTTGAGATAAAAAACCGGAGTCTTGGTTGGCCTCCGAGAATACCACACTCTCGTGCTACGCCAGGCCACGTCCAGCTAGCAGTTAGTCGAGCAACTACCTCCAACCTTTGGAACCCCTGCCCAAGGGCTCTGTCCTATCACAAACTCACAGTAACGTATGGACTCTAGGAGGTTGAATTGCATAAACATAGTTATCTATCTTAACTTTAAAGCACACATTTATGATATTCGCTAATTCAATGGCAATCAAATGCTCGCTTTTTTTTGCAAATAATTACGTTGCGAATAGGCGCCGTTTCGTTATCTATAAAAGCAAATTCATGGTCACACTCTACAATTATAGCATATAATTTACAATTATTACAACAATTGTTGCAATTATTATGCGCATTACAGCCACATACACAAGCTTTAATAAAATACATTATGAAACCAACTTTTTCATTGTTGTTTGACAAATACTTAACACATGAAGAATCGGTTTTTTTTCCAACACTATATTCTAGTGTTTCATAAATTACTTTATTTTTCAATAATCTTTTAAAAAAGTGAAACTTTGTTTCATTTAAAATACGGAGACCTTGAACATTTTTTAAAATATAAAGATTTTTTACAGTATAATAATTGCCAACAATGTAAGTTTGATATGCAATTTCTTTCATTTTACGTCTTGCACGAGATTTGTCTTCGGTTGTTTTACAAAATAACGCTACATTACTACCTTCCTTTAAAACGGTATTTTTCAATTTTGTTAAATTTAATAGCATTGATACAGATGAATGTATTTGCAATTCGGGATTTTTTGAACCATGAACGAAACTTTTGAAAATTCCATTTAAATTTTCAAATGGAGCGCATGACATTATAAAAAGAGGGCCAAAATATCTAACTACATCTACTAAATGTAATATCAAGTGTACATTCATTGTCATGTGCCGCTTTCCATAAATTATTTCAAATCTCTTAACATATTCTCTAAGAACTGCTTTGGCTTTAACAAGATCTTCTTCACTTACGCTGGATGAATTTAAAAGAGATATGCCATAAATCAATAACATATGGTGTTGAAAATATATTTTTGTCATGAAATTCTTTAGCACTGGAAGACTGTAAATTAGAAGGAAATTTTTAAACTCCGATGCTTTCCAATATGCATATTCTTCCAAGCTACGAGGTTTTCTTTCAGTACACTGAATGGAATTAATATTTAATAGAAATTTGTTTATGCTTGATAAGAATTCGCGTAGAGAGGAGGGATGGCTGTAATTTTCTACATCAAACCATAAGCTCATTAGCTTTTTTGTCACATTTATATAAATGCAATGCATGATGTCGACTGCAGTTGTACAAATAAAATCATGTACGATTTCCGAAAGGATACAAGGGCATTTAACACCTAATACGTCTTTGCTTAATAATTTTGCTTTTTCTCCTTGTTCTATGGTTTCTTTTGATGTTCGTCAATGTAAATTTTCTTTGTATGGGTAAACTTGAACGTTTTCCATTCTTTCGCCTTTCATAATACATTTTTGACAACCATATCGACCATTAAACTGCTTCATATTAAGAAATAATGATTTAGCACATAAATCGCAAGTTCCGCCGATTATTTTAGCCATGCACTTTATAAATTCTGAGTTGTCAGTTTTAAAAAACACACCTTTGTATAATTTTTTCAGTGGTTTCCGAAAAACATCTAAAAAAAAATTAGGCACAGGCTTATATTGGCCAAACCATAAACCCGCCAAAATCACATTTTCTTTTCTGTACCTCTCTGTATATGGTAGTTCGTTTATAGCTAAGAAAAACGGCCATATGCCAAACTTTGACGATTTAAATAATGGAACGCCGTCAGTGTTCCAAGTAAACGAGATATTAGATTTACAATTTAAAAAACCATCATCTACTAAACTTTTATAAATTTGACCGTCATATATATCTTCATAATTATTTAAATTTGTTTTTTGCCTATTAAATCGGTGAGTGCTTATAGACTCGAAAAAACCGGGGCGTTTCAATAAGCTGGATAGTTGTGAAATTATTGGAATTTCAATAAAGTACGTAACATTTTTACTATTTTGACAATTTGGACAGATACTCGATTTAGTTTTGCATTTGTTAAAACATTGCGAACAAAAAAAATGTTTAATCAACGGAATTTTTAGGTTTTTGAAGAATTGTTTGAGTTTGTAAAGACTCTTGATACAATTGTTTGGCTTTATGCAATGCATTTCTATGGCTTCTAAAAATTTTTTTAATAATGTACTTGGCATTTGAGGAAAGGCAAGCATGATACTCAGTATCGTCATAACGCTCTCTACGACAGTTATAGGCGCTCCAGTGTACAACGGATCGTTTGCTGACCACATTTAGAATGCCCTTCGAATCGTTGTTTGCTTCAGAATTTGCGAACGTGCAGCCTTCATCATCTTCCTCACTTTCCGTTTCTTCTTCCTCCTCATAATCAGTATCATCGTCGCTCGATTCGTCATCCCATATATCATTGTAGCCGATGTAAGTCACATCACATCCATCTAAAGATTACATTTTTATAAGCTAAACGTACTGTAATTGGCACATACATCTGTGAGAATACGAGCGCTATGTGAGCGTGATTTTAAAAGGTTATGGAATATCTAAATCGCAAATTAAATAACGAACAATCGTTTGGTGTTTGTTAAACGTGAATCAACAATTACGACGATGTTACGGATAATTCGCGAAAGAAGTTAAATAGGAAGGTAAGAGTAATCGACTAATCACGTAATCATTTGCGAGTGATTGCCGCCTTGCCGGGCGCAAATACATGACGCGACACGAAATATATGTGCAGTTTATTTGGTTAATCTAACTGTATTTGCATTTTTTCTTGCTGTTTTGAACTAGCATATATCGTGAGTGTAATCTTATTCTGATTCTTGTATTGTATCATAGGCATTTGTGTCTTTTGAAAATTCGCAATCAGGTACTAAGATTGTATGGGTTTCCATACAATCATCGGTGACATCATTTATATCTGTTACGTCGACATGTTCAGCTATAGAAAGTTTTGCGTGATATAACGTATACATACAACAATTTTTCAACTCTGACAATGTGTCAAAATTTAAGAAAAAAATTTCTAAAAAATCAAGTGACTTTTTAGAAAAAGGTATAGTGTAAAATAGAAAACATTAATGTATTTACTTGTATTCTATAGTATGTGCTTCTTGACTACATGCATTTTGAAGTTCTTTTCTAATTCTAATTTGTTGTCGTTTTGAATACGACTCATAGGTTCGTTTGAATATTTTGTATTCGCCGTGTTATGAGTTTTCAAACCCTAGAATACTTTAATGCGGGGTTAGACTAGGTTACGTTGTACCGTCCGCTCTGAAAGTTCTTGTCTTGCTCAGCGTAAACAAAACACGCGTGGCAGGCAAGAGAGTGAGAGTCGAAACTTTTGCTTCCGATTAAGGTTGTACTGTCTATAAGGTCCCTTCTAAAAGTTTGTGAATTCGATAAACTGCAATAATTAGTTGTATGCAATAATTGACCAAATTTAAATTCTTCTGGGCGATTCAGGAGTATAACACGAATATTAAAAGTATAACACGAAAATTAAAAATCGAATAAAAATTGACAAAGTTCTGCTATTTTTTCAACGAGTTATTACGTCGATGAATGACGCCTTGCAGTTTATAATGTAAATTGCCAACATATTGGTATTACATTAGATTAGCTATTTATATCACAAAAGAAATCATTAAGAGATTCGTTTAAATTTTGCAGTGGTTCTTAAAGTAATAACGTTGATGAAAAATCGAATCCTGCGAGATGGCACCTTCTTACGCGCCTAGCCGGGATTGCACCTTTTTACGCGCCGAGTCGAAATCGCACCTTCTTACGCGCCGAGCTGACAGACCATGCCAAAAGTTTTTCTCGTACTGACCATGCCAAAAGTTAAGTAACTAATATTAAAACCGCAATAACAAATTATGTTGGATAAATAGTCGATTTTCAATTCTCGCGATCGATTACAAATCATGGCAGGAATATTATAAGCTTTGGAAATTAAAAATCGAATGAAAATTAAAAACTTCGTACTTTGTCATTTTCAGTATTAAAAATTTACTTAATGTCTCGGTTTTTGTAATTATAAAAAATAGCAGAACTTTGTAAATTTTTATTCGATGTTCAATTTTTAAAGCTTATTATATTCGTATTATACTCCTGAATCACCCACAAGAATTTAAATTGGTCAATTATCGCATACAATTAATTATTGCAGTTCATCGAATTCACAATCTTTTAGCAGGGACCATATAGACAGTACATCCTTAAGTAGCACTCGAAAACTACCTTCAGCGCGCTCCGCGCGACTCTGTTTTCATAACCAAGCAACTGTTATGCGTCGCCATTCGAATTACGAGTGAAAATTAATATCGCTGATAATCGTATCTCAATTTTTAAAGCGACTGTTTTCAATGTCACTAATTACATATTTGTGCATCTAAAATGAAGGTTTAGGTACTATGGATTTCTGCGGATCCTCCTACAACGTCGATTATTGAGAAAAAAGATGTAAAAATCATTGGTGATTCAGTGAAAGCTAAATGGCAAAGATAATGGTTTGAAGTAAAAGTCATTGCAGAGAGCGGTAAGTTTTTTTACATTGTAAATCATTGTTTGTAAAATTCAGAGTAAAATCGTTAAGTGAATGATATTTGACTATTACATAAATTTAGGTAAAGCTATTAAAGATTGAAGTGATTTTCAAATAACAACCTCTAGATGTTGGTTTCTTAAAAATGCAAATTTTATATTTTAGATGACGTAAAATATTTGAATACATTGCCCGTTTCTATTAATGGAGAAATAATTAAACCAACCTGCAAAAATAATCAGCTACTTGCAGAAAAACGAACAATGCAAAAAGAAAATAGAGAAAATGCTGGTAAAAAAAAGCTGGCTCTTGAAAAAACTAATAATAGTCGTAATAAGGGGCAATCAATATTCAAAGAAAATACAAGGGATGGCGAAGATAAAGATGTTACCGAAAAGGAACCCATTAATTCTGAAACAATGTAAATTTTAAGATTATCATGCATTTTAATTGAGTTTTTATATAATTTTTTTCAATTAATACGAATAAATTTATCTCTTTATTAGAGCAGTAATAGAAGATGAAATCAACGTTCATTGTCTAAATAAAAGAGCAGAGGAAATAGAAGAGCAAAAGAAGCTTATAGAAACTGAAAAAAAAACAACAAAGTAAAAACAATCATGCAGGGTTCTGTTACTTCTGCAAAAGTTATAACGAAGGTATGTAACATACGGCTATCTAAAGCTAATAGCAATGCTTAATGGGACTCTTGCCGTTTGATCTACATGCCTATTAATTGTAGCTGTAGAAAACTTCCCTGCCGTTGGTATTCAGTATTTATAAAAACACCTTTCGGGTTTCACATGTTAAAATTCTGCAATTAGTTTAATTATTTCTGCAAAAGTAAGCACGGATCCACATAACGCACACACACATGCATACACACACCCACACATACAGACACTCACACACACACACATACACAAACACACGGAGAAGAGTCTCTACAGCTCTAGGCCTTACAGTCAAGCTTGCAATAACCCCGTTTTTTCGGCGATCGCAAGCTCGGCGTGAAGGGCTGAAAGCCACCGCGCGGATTGTCGCTGCGCTTTCTCGTAGTGGAGGGGGCACAGACAGGCGAGTTTGACTATAAGGTCTAGAGCCGTGGGTACTTTTCTCCGTGCGTAGACATACGCGCGCGCACATGAAATAATAGAAAATAAATTCTTTATTTTTAATACTCTATGTTAACTATTTACAGATGATGCTTATGAAAAAAAATTTATGGCAGTAGGGCGAACTACCCAGTAGATGAATGGTTCAAGCAGACGAAATGCCAGGAAATGAACGATCTTTTAATGATACAACTTACTGTTAACAGATAGACGTAATAACAAAAGTTTTTTCACTTAGTTTTACATAGTTCTTGAAG
>UXGD01008070.1:0-10066 GCA_900474315.1 Torymus auratus | reverse complement strand
CACCCTCGCCTTCGGCTCGGGTGACAATTTACATGCGATCTGGGGCATTCTTTACTTTTGCTCCCTAGGTGTGTAATATATTATTCTTATAATGTCATAAGACATTATTGAAAAGTATTAGATATCCATATGGATCATTGATGAGTATAAATACGAAAAATTGAGATAATAAATTTCTATCTTTAGAGTTCAACAATAAAAATTATAAGTACTTTCACAAAGATAAACTTTTCTTCCTCTTTCGTAACAAGCACTCTTAACTTACATTGCCAAAACTGAATGCATTGGGCACGCCGGCGTTACCGAAGTTGAATCCGCCGGTGGCTGGCGCAGGAGTGGTTGTGCCGGGATACGCGGGGGGCTGGCCCGTCGGCTGTGCACTCGGCGCGTTGAACATCGGCGTCGTCGTTGGAGCTTGGCCAAAACTACTGGTAGCCGTGGCATTTGGCTTCGGCGCGTTGAATGTGAAGCTCGACGTGGCGGTGACGGCTGGGGCTACGGGTGCTGCTGCAGCTGCAGCACCGAAGGTTCCAGCACCGAAACCGGTGCCCACCGGCTGGTTGGTGCCACTAGACGCACCAAACGAGAAGAGGGCCTTTTGGTCCGTGGCTGGCGCCGTAGCCGTGGCACTCGAGCCAGTCGAGAAGTTGAAACCGCCCGTAGTTGGGGCTGCCGTTGCTTGTGAGGATTGGCCGAAGCTGAATAGACCTGTGGAAATGAAAAACGAAAATGTAATTTTTTAGTACGGCAAAAATTTAATTTTTGTGAAGAAATGTTATGATTATTTGTTATTATATGTTTGAGATAATAAAAAAATCATAAAGACTTTTTCCAAGAATATAACGTTCTTTTCTGATTTTAAGGAAATGTAATACCAACGCACTCCCTACCTTATCGACGATTTTAATTTATTTGATTAATTTTTTCAGGGATAAGTAATTGTTAATTTAAGGAAACATAATCCCCAAGGCATGCTGTCATACACAACTTTTTACTCAAATATTTTTTTTAACAATTTCAATAATCTTATATAAGATTTGAAATTGAATGAGTACATTGACTAAGATCAATGAAACTTGTATCATAATTTACAAGACAAAAGAGAAATAGTACATTTTGATAAATAGCTTAATTTAGCGTACGCTTTTTTATTCAATCATTAGAGAATTAGACCTCCGCACACAAAGGATAACAAAATATATTCCGATATAACCAAAACTATAACCTCATTACTCTTCCTAACGATACATTCTATTATCTTACAGTTTCAAATCAATATTTCAAATTTTCTAAGAACGATATTTGAACAAAATGTCTAACTCTGTTGTAAATTTTGAAACTTAACAATATCTTATTTAACTAAAAAATGAAGATAAACTTTAAGTTGTCATTACCTGGAGTCTGAGCTGGTGCAGTCTCTGGCGGTTTGCTCGCGGAGAAGATACTGGGCGTCGCGTTCGTTCCAAACGTTGACGGTGTGTTACCAGTGCCAAAGACACTAGTTGACGAACCGAACGGTGAAGCCGTACTCGCCGCCGAAGCTGGCGATCCGAAAGCTGGTGCCGCTGTTGCTGATGGGAATCCACTTGGTTTGTTATCTGTCGCGGCTCCGAACGCGGGCAACTTATTCTCTGGCTCGCCGAACGACGGCTTTTTGGGTTCCGGAGCGCCGAACAGTAGGGGTTTGCTCGGCTCGACTGCCGGAGTTGCTGGGCTGGCGGTTGCGCCGATGTTGCCGAATAACGATGATGTTGCTTGATTTCTAAAATTCAATATTGATTTTAAGATTTATTTTTTTATACCCTAAAATTAACAAAACCAATACGAACAGACTTACGTTTGACTACCGAACGCCGACGTCGTCGCAGGGCTACCAAAGCTCATCACAGGCGCCTTATTCTCCGGCTGCTGTGCAGGAGTTGTCTCCGAGGGCTTACCAAAGGAGAATGTAGGTTTAGCCGCAGCAGGCGAGCCAAATGCTGGTAACGGTGCTGGGCTATTGGTGCTCTTCGCCTGTCCGGTGAATGTGAACAGCGAAGATCCGCCCGCGGGAACCGCACTCGTGCTACTGCTGGTTGTGGACGCGGCAGTAGCGCTGAACGAGAAGGTCGGTGTTGCTGCGGGTTTCGGTACTTCTGTGGATACCGCGGGTGTGCCGAAGGATATCGCTTGCTTGGGAGTTTCTACGGGCTTCACGTCGTCTTTCTTTTGGGAGTCTTTTGGCTGCAGGTCGATTACAGGCTTCGGGGAGCCGAATGAGAAGTTTCCAGTTGGTAGCGTGGTAGTGGTGGCGGTTGCTGGTTTTGAGTTTTTGTCCGTTATTACATCTGACATAAAAAACGTAAATATTTAATATTTAGAAGAGTCGAATCATTTAATGAAGGTCAACATCATCCGTGCTAATTTATTGCAGTTATGAATTTTTTCACCACCAAAAATAGTCTTCGATATTTTCATAATAAATTATAAAATTTTATCTTATCGATTTGTACTTTATGTGCAACTCAATTACGTGTGCCAATATTGTTATTAAGACATAAGTTCGGAAAATTTTGTATGACTACAAGCATTAATTAAACTAGCAATAAGCAATTACCTTTATTAGCTTGCGTGGTAGCTGGGGATGCACCAAACGAGAACCCAGCTTGAATCGGCTTCACCTCGCTCTTTTCCTTCTCCTTATTATCCGTAGAAGTCGGTGATCCAAACACGAATCCAGCTGAAGCCGGTTTCACGTCGCTCTTAGCCGGTGCGCCGAACGAGAAGTTTGCCGTTGCAGTGGGTTTCTTCTCCTCCTCTTTATCCTTCGTCTCCACAGGTTTGGCGCCAAACTGGAACGTGGCGGCCGACGCCACTGTCTCACTAGGCTTGAACCCAAAACTTGGCAGCTTCGTTGAATCGTTAGCCTCCTTGGACTTGTCCCCGCTCGGCATGCCGAAGCTGAATCCAGTGCCCATCGACGTCTGGCTGCCAGAGCTGCCGCCAAAGGTGAATCCGTTTGTTTTTGGTAGATTCGATGTGGACGACGACGAAGACTTTGCCGCGTCTTCAGCTTTGTCGATGCCGAATTTGAAGCTTCCAGCGTTCGCTGGCATGTCTACCTTGATCTGCAGGTTTGACTTGGACTTGGCGACCTCGACACCAGCTTTCGGCGTCTCGCAGGCGATGCATTTAGTAGCGTCCGACTTGTTTGATATCATGCAGGCGTCGCATGTCCAGGAGCCCTCAGGCTTCTTGAATTTGTCGCCAAAGCCACTGAAGCTAGAACTTGTCAAGCTACTACTGCTGCTGCTCGTGGTGGTAGTATTTGCGGCGGCACCAGGTTTCGGCGTCTCGCAGGCGGCGCATTTGTTCGCCTCCGTCTTGTTCTGGATCATGCAGACATCGCACGACCACGAGCCCTCGGGTTTCTTGAACTTGTCGCCGAACCCGGAAGTAATCGTCGCTGTGACCGGGGTACTCGTTACTGTACGTTTGGGGCTGATGTTTACGGAACCAGGTTTTGCGGTTTGGCAGCACGGACAGGTCGTCACTGGGTCGACGTTGCGCACCATGCAGCAGGGGCACTCCCATGAACTCTTAACTGGCTTGAAAGTGCTCATAGGCGAAGCCAACGATGAGTCACTGCTCGTCTTTGTTGACGTTGTTGTTGTCGTCGATGGCTTGATAGTGCCAGAGGTGACATTAGCTGCAGTTGTTGTTTCGACTTTCGTTTTCTCGCTGCCAAAACTCGGGATTGTAGAATTGAATACGTTCGTCTTAGGGGATGACGTTGATTGAGCGGTGATGGGTTTACCGAAAATGTTGGAGCTTATGTTACCAAAGGACTTCGCGTTGGATTTGACGGACTTAGTATCTTCGCGAGATTCCGTGTTGAATTTTTTCTTGCTATCTTTAATGCTATCTTTTGGGCATTCTATGATCTCAATATCAGAGTCATCATCATCGGGTTTGTTACTCTTGCATGCAATGCAATGCTTTTCGCTCTTGCTGTTCTTGATGAGACATTCGCTGCACTCCCAGACGCTCGACGAGTCATTCTGTACGACCGGCTTCTTCGAGAAAAAGTCCATCACGCTGCCTGTTCTGAGCTCGCTGGCAACTTTCGGTCCCTTTGGCGGCTCCTCCTCCTTCACCTGCTTGGGCTTCTCCTTGGGATTTAGATTTGTCTGCGAGGGTCCAGCCCAGATGAAGTTGGGGAACGAAGGCGTGCTCGTCAGTGAGTCATTCGAATTGACGCTGAGTGTCTTCGACAACTCGTGCGAGTCGTTCATGGAAGGTGAGGATGCTGTGGTTGCTTTGCTGGGCGAGATTGGTTTGCTGAAGGTGAAGTTATTGATGGACTCTAAACTCTTCGCACCATCAGTTAGTTTGATAGGACTAGCGAATTTGAACGGGTTATCTTTGTCTGATGGAGACATTGGAGACGATGGTAGTTGTTGTCGCTTTATTGGAGTGCTGAAAATGTTAGACTTCGTGCTCTGTGGTAACGAGATATCAAAGCGTGGAAGGTTGGATATCGGCAGAGGCACCGATGGTAGATTAAGAGCTTCAATGGTCTCTTGCTCTTCAAGGTTCGTTTTCTTTTTGGCTTTCAGTGAAGCACTACGTTTTGGTTCTGGCTCGACTTCCGTTCTAAATGGAAAAAGTAAAATCATTAATTTTAGTGAATAATTAATAGAAAAAAATTACGCCTTTGATAATTGATATATTTACAATGACTTACAAAGTTACCGAGAATATATATTTCAGAAATTATATTAAAAATTGTTTAGAATGAAGACTTGTTTGAATAGGATACTACGCTTGTTTGAATAAAGGTGTGACGCTTCGTATTTGAAATGCAAGTCAAATTTTTGTGAAATAATTGTATTCCATATATTAAACATAATAACGTAGTTTTATGCATATAGAAGCTATTACTGATACTAAAAATTTTAACTGATAGCCACATCAATAACGAAGATGCCATAAACTTCTCGAATTAAAATATTGATTTTTGATAACTTATATTTTTTCAATTTAGTCTTCTATAACGTAAAGTTTAAAAACAAATGCATTATAAAACGCTGCTCACCGTATGTGATATTCCGAAGTGGAAGGTGCAGCTGGCGCGCTTCTTGCGCTCATGATCTTGCGCGCGTTGACGGTCGTGTTCTGTAGCTTCTGTCGTCTGCGTATTTTCAGGAGATCCGGCACCGTGGGCACTGTGAGTTCTCGCGTGAGGTGCCTGAAACCGACACGCGGTGATGCGTTCGACTCGTCTTCGCGCGCCCGTTTACGACTGGCAAGCGGCGTCGATAACATGTTCGCGGTCGACTGATTAAGGCTCGACAAATTGCGCACGGGCATCTTTTTCGCGTCCGAGAGCGGCGAGGAGAACTGCTCGAGGGCCTCGAGGATTCGTCTGGCCGTCTGGCTCATACCCGAATGGTCGATCGTTGAGGACTCGCTCGCCGACGGGTTCACCTGCACGCTCGCGCGTTTCGGAGCGTTTAAATGATACTAGAAAGAAAAAGACGACGCATTATTATTTTTTGTGAGTAAAGTGGGTTTTAGGAAGTGTTTGAGGGAAGTGAGTTGTTATGTGTGAGTCAATTTTGTTAACTTACATTTGATGGTTCAGATAAAACACTGCTACCTCTTCTGTAAAGGTTGGCAGCATTCGCTCCACCAAACATTGTGGGACCAGTATAGAAAGGTGATGTTAAGGAAGCTGATCTTTCCAATGTATTATTCACAACTGATGGATTAAAACTTGGTCTTCTGCTACTTAAGGTTTCTCTGTTACTACTGTCCAGGAACAGTTGTCGTGGTGATTGTAAGTGGTTTGCTGAAAAGATGGAAAAGTATTATGTTTATTTGTGTTACATAATGATTGAAGTTATTAGTGTGTGTATTGCTAGGATAAAGACTTTAATTGCAATGTCATTTTTATTTTAACAGCTCTTTAAGATAAAATAGAATAAAAATGGTCTATGTACATTACTTAAATCTTGTAACAATGTAACAAAATGACAATGGTGAAATTACTTAGATATTGGACAAATAACTGTCAAGTTTAATTGCTTGTTATATTGTCAGTTTCATTAATTAGCAAATACGTACTAAAACTGAATTTCTCATCCATGTATCTTCTCTTATTTCCGAAAGGTGAATTATAATTGGAGGTTGAAGGTGCATCTTGTCTATTATTTTGAGGAATCAAAGAACTACATCCACTTGTGCTTTCACTTGATTCTGAATGGTCATCTGTTCCATTAGCTGCTCCATTATTATTCTGTTCAGGCATTAATGTATTTAAGCTTTGCCGTGTGTCAGATTTTTGTGTATTTAACGAATATGCTGGAGTTGACGATACAAAGCGAGGCAACCTTGCTCCAGTTCCTGAGGGTTCTAAAAAATCTTGGGCCTAAAATTAGAGAATTCATGGATAATCAAATATGAATATAGCACACTTTTTACGGATTTCAAGAGATATTTTTCAAAAATCTAGTTTGAAATTTTATTAAGGTTATCTCAAATTATTTTTTCAGGGGAACCATTGTTAAACTTACTGTCTCATTGTGATTTGAGAAATGTTCTTTAGAAGGCTCTGCTTCATTGGCTACATTTTTACTCCTAGGTTTAATTGTAAATGTGCCAGGAGGATGTGTCACATCCATGCGTATACGAGGTCGCTTTAATGGTGGTGGTTGTGACTGTTTGTCTTCATATGTCTCATACTCTGGATTATCTACTTCAGTAGTTTGTGGTTCATCTTGTGAATTGTTAAACCACTTGCTGATCCAAGATGGTTGTGGTATAAAATCAGTCACTTTTGTTGCCACTTTTTTAACAAATGACTGAAACAATATTGAAAGATGTTAATAATTTTGCAACTAATTAGTATTACAAAATGATTTATTTTATAGGTTACCCTACAATTTAATCTGCATAATAGAACTTATTAGTTCTAGATAATGTTAGCAACTATGTAAATAATATTGAAATAAATATTCTAGATCTCTAATTCTCTATAGAGTTACAACAGCATTATTAAACTAAAGAGTTTAATATCCAAATAAACTTTTATAGTTACTATACTACATCCATATATATGTATACAAATTGTTTCAACAAAACTATATCTTAGATGATTAATACATAAAAAATCAAATTTATTTCCTTGAAAATTCTTAATTTGTCAATAATGTTAATAAGTTTGTAAGATAAAGATTTCACGATCAATAAATGTATAAATTTATTTCCCAAATTTGTATACATTTAGAGCTCAATCCAAATGCTAGTCATGTTTATCAACCGTATCCATGATTTGAGTATTATACAGTTCTTAATCCTTATTGAAGCTTATTGATAAGAAACTGAAACTCATCTAAATTACTTAATTTCCAGCTGTCCTACAATGACTTCATCATACAGCTTAGCTCTTATCGCTCATTAATGTCTTGGCAACATTGAAAACAAGCTCAACAGGTACTCTCAACTTTGCTTTCAATGGTGCTTTTCATCTTATTAATTGTATTGCAGCACAATTCAACTACCTTGAGTATCCGGAAAACCGATTAACATCCACTCGAACCTACTGATAAGTCCCACCGCTGGGAATCATCAACTGTGACATTCCTCAACTTATCAGCAAGACAGAGCTCAGCGAATCAGCACCTAAGAGTTCACTGACTAGAATTCCCATTCGATCACTCAGCTCTCTCCCTCTTTTTCTCCTTCGATACTGCAATCAATGATACTTGCACACATGTATACCTTCTCTCTCCACATACACCCACCCACACCTACACAGGCACACATACACGTGAAATATGTTTCTCACGCACGTTCACATGTGCGTCACAAACGGGCGAACGACGTTCGTTCGCGCATACAGCATCTCTCGCGTATTGCTCCAGAATTCGCGCTCAAGGTTACTCCGCGCGCGACGTTGTCATACGCAGCGTGCGCGCGATAGAGAAAGAAAGAAAGGACGATAAGATTGAGGTTATACACCTTCCCCACGCGCGCGCGGGAAACGCGCGCTATCCCGCGCGCGCGCCTACACTATACTATCTTTAGCCAGTGCACGCGAGCTGAGACCAATCTTTTCACCTCCTCATCGTCATCATCATGAACATCGTCTTCGCGTGTACACAGCATATGTACATATATATATATATATATGTATATATATATACTCACATTGTTGGCGTCGTAGGGTTTGGAGCGTATCTTTCGGTTTGGCTTCCCCGAGGAGGAGGGCACGCGGCCATCTCCAGAGCCACTGGCCCCATCGTCGTTGTCCTTGGCCATATCTTCGCTCCCGTTTCACACAGCAGCAACAGCAGCCTCGTCTTCTTTATCTGCTCAATATCTCCTATCCTCGGTGCGCGCAAGTGAGCGCGTGCACATAAGAGACACCACGTACCTACGATCCCCACACACACACTCTCAACAGCGGCGCGACGACTCCCGCATCCCAAGATTGCTTACTGCTCCGTTTTCTACTGGTGCGCACACGTTTTTTTCCCCTCCAGGACGACTCGTCCTCGCACGCGCGTTTATAGATTGTATGTGTACTCGAAAACTGTGTTAACCGTAGGTCGTAGCCCCGCACGCGCGCGTGTGCGTCTGGCTTTCCGCACTCCCGTCGTCGTCGACTCCGTGGTGGTCGTCGTCGTCGTCGTCGTGCGCGCACACACGCACTCTCGGTTCGCCGCGGGGACGGTGGAATGGAGGAAGCGCGAATATGGCGGAGTAGCGAGCGGATGCCGCGACTCGCGACGATAACTACTGGCGCGCGCGCGCGAGAGAAAAGGTTTTGTGACGGGAAAGTGACGGTCAGGAAAGGAGAAAGTGTTCTTTTATATATTATACGGGATATCGCGAGAAGGCGAGATTATTTTTAGAGGAAATTTGAATTGCCTGCGCGACGGTTGGGATCATGTAAATGTGACGCGGGTGGAGGAATAAGGTGCTTGTGGTTGAGATTGAGTAGAGATTTTGGAGATTTGAATAAGATGGTTGGTGTGGGTCAGATAGAGGGACACTGCAGTATAGAAGGGGAATGGAGAGGTATATCAATTTTAAATTGTTAAGAGAGTTATTGTTTAAGAAGTTTCTTGCATTTTATAATGGTTGGCTGAATAGAAATGTTAATTCTTACACAAACAGCCGGTGAATTTGATATTGTCATTATATTGGCATAAAACAGATGATTTTTTTGTATCGGTATGTCTGGCATAGACATAATAGGATATATATAGTATCTACTAATTATATGCCGATTTCATGCATCCGTTAAAATTAGTGTTTTACATGTTCTGTAACTAACGCTATATAGGTATATATAAATTTATTAATCTGAAGCAAAATAAAAATAATTTTATTTGAAAAACCTATCGTATATGAGATTATAAAATAACTTTATTTTGATTTACGATTTGTATGTGGTTTAATGTTATAGTTAAGTATAGTTAATATAGGTAATAGTAATTTATTGAATTGGTACAAAATAATACGCGAATAACGCGATACGCCGGTTTTTCGGCCTGTAAGTGGCGGCATCTTATGGAAACTCTGTCAAGTTCATCGCGTCGTAGATAAACCTGTATTTCTGGAGATTTTTAAATCCTATACTTAACTATAACGGTAAACCCGGCGAATGCATTGGATGATTTTCATACAGATCTTGCAGAGTAGTATATAGTAGAGATGGAGGAAAGTGGAGTTGTTTAACTCTTCTTAAGAGCCTTTTTAATTTACGAAATGATAGCGAAAAACTTATTTTCTAGAAAAGTAGTTTGTAATATAGATTATAGCAATATCGATCAAGTACATAAAAAGTGATAAATTTCATTATTGACGATTTTATTTTAATTTAATTCCATACGCGGGATATATGTAAATAAAATACTTGTATGAAGATCGTGTGACAAAATTCAGGTAAGTGATACTGAAAAATTTCGTAATTGCAGTGTAATGATGCATTGTAAAGTATTTTTGCTTCCTCAAAGAGGAAGCTTTGTAATGGTGAACAAAATTTTTGAAACAAAAAATGTTTAAAAACATGTTT
>UXGD01008069.1:0-10067 GCA_900474315.1 Torymus auratus | reverse complement strand
TTGTACCTACTTATTATATATTATTAGTATATACATCTAATTATATTTTATTATATTTTTTCAGATGATTTTGGTCTGAAAGGTTTATACCTCTATGACCCCCTTAAATAAAATGCTTTTATAATATTAAACCGTCAAACAATGACTTTTTTCGAAGTTTGAAATTGGGGGATGGTGCTTCATGATGCCAGAAACATTGAATATATATTTTATCAACAATTTTTATTAAAAAGTCTTCATTCACTAGTGCCTGTTCCACCATTGGTGAGTCACTGTATTGAATATTTGAATTCACGATTTTTATAATTGTGGATATTAATGCTTTATTGAAACGAAAATGTCTTTTTACACATAGAATTTGTATTTCATTTTGCATGATTGCAATTAATGTTCTCTATCTCTAGTATTTTTCTCTATTTCAGTTAAATTTTTATGTACTTATTTGCTTTTGCTACAGAATCGTCTTTTCCGTTCTTTTTTGTTTATGTGTATTTTTTTAGAAGCGTTATATAATATTTTAATTTAAACTTTTTATATTTTAATATTATTAATTCATACAATATTTTAAGTTGTTGTTTTGCATGATTTGAAGGCCCTGTCGAAAGAAAATAGTTTTGGCGACTATTTCGTAATCACATATTCTTATTTTTGTTGTTGACAAAACATCTAGTAAATTAACGGCCAAAAGTAAAATGTCTGTGCGGTGAAACTGTACTCGAAAGAAAAAAAAACAGCAAGAACAAGAATCAGAAAAATATGAAGAAGCTGAAAAGCTATATAATACGTGCAAAATTAGAGTTAAAAGTCCGGTATGCGATTCTGTCAACGTTCGTGTGGCTTTGCTCGCGTGTGCGTATGTCTCAAGGTGCCAACAAGAAACGCTCGTAAAACAAGAACTGGAACGTGTCTGACACGCGTGTAAAAAGGGTTCCAATGACGCTATCTACAACCCTCTTTACGACATTGTCTGTACATTTATTTACCAGTTACCACCTTCTCTCCTTTTTCTTCAGCCCGAGAGCGGCTTCCTTCTTTTCCTTTACGTCAGTTACGGGACTTTTTCTCACGCTTACGCGCGCATCCTTTACCTTTTTTGCCCGCGGATTACTCCGAGGGCTATTGCAGCACGAGATTTCGTCGGCGGCGGCGGCGGCGGTCATAAGAAAAACTTCTTGCCTCATTTATACGCGATTAAACTGTCTCGTTTCGCGAAAGACTTTTAATGGCCTTGATTTTGTTTGATTTTGCGAGTTGTGATTTATGTAGCTCGTGTGTGCTCGAAATGTAAGGGTATACGATTTGGCGAGATGAATTGCGCGCCAAATAAGAGACCGTTAATTAAAGGAATACAACGTTCTGGTGCAATTTTCATTTTTGGATTTAACACAATCATTATTATCTTGTGTCTTAATTAGATACATGATAAAGATTTAGTTAATACTTATTACTGCTACATATATTAAATAATGCCCAAATTAATTGGTATTTTTCAAATTTAAATTAGGTGTACAGTTTATTAAGTTATTTTGAATAACTTCCAGTCAACGGAGACCTTCTCAACATTCCCCGTCCTATAAGGGCAAAGGGTTTCGAGGCAAATAAATTCTTGCTGAAAAGCTCTCGTGAACGCGACAAAATTACATCCTTTCCGAGTCATGTACGTATATACTTGGAGAGCAACAAAGCAAAGCAAACCAAAACGAGACGAGGCAGCAGGAGCGGCGGGTAAAAAATTGAATCGCGTATGCATGCACGCTCGCGGGGAATTTTTAGAAAACTACAAATACCCGTGAAACTGGACCTCGTTAAATCGGAAAAAATGCCCCGAGAGCTATCTCTCGTGCGCGCGGCGCGCACTGTCTGACGTGTACATACCTCATCGGCTTACTCTCCCTCTCTCTCTCTCCACTCTTCGGCCAGGAATAGTCGAGCGAGAGCAGCATTATAAATCGAGAAGGAGAAGAAGAAACGAACGTCATGCTCGGGCTCCGCTGTCTCTCTCTCTCTCTTTCTCGTGGACATGAAATTGTTCGACCGGGAGAGGGACTTTGATGTTCGATAGAGCGAGCGGCTCACTTTGTGCGATGCGGCGCGGCCTCGCGCATCTTTCCTCTAGTGATGCTTGCTCGATGGGTTTCTTAAAACGCAGCGCGCCAGCACCGAGATTCTGTATAAGGGCACGGCTTGTTCGCTTGCTCGACTTCCTTTTATTCTCTCCCTCTCACGCGCACGCGCGCGCGCGGCCAGTTTGCACGAGAGCACCGGGGAAAGAGAGAGAGAGAGAGAACGAGAAAGAAATATATGGCGCAGAGAGATGAGGGGAAGGAGAGTTCCATAACTCTTTCAATCGGCATTCGCTGATGAAATACTATAAAGTTTCTTATACTTTCGCTGGAACTTGGGTAACAAAGATCCCCTTTTCTCTCCCTCTTCCTCTCTCTCCCTCTCTTTTCGCGTGCATATTGGAAAGGAGCAGCGCAGGGAGTTGTCCTGCTACAGCGACCGCGCGCATATATCTCGACGTCTAAAATAGGCAAAGTATGCGAAGTACTAGAAACTTCGACTGTCATCCCACCCTCCGTCACAGCTCTGAATGTATATATGTATGAGATTATTACCGTATTGATGTTTGCTCGGTTGTGAGGCTAACTGGATAATACCTCGATTCTTTTCGTTTATAAAAATTAGATTTAAAAGATATTTTTAATTTACCGCGTTTCAAAAAGAAACAAACATTTGAAATACGTTCAAGTTACACAAATCAGTGGGCAGAGCGGAAACGATTCTGCCCTTAATTGCAACGTTCGATAGAAATGTATCAAAGAAAGGAATGTAATTCAATGCGGGAGCGCAGAAAGGGAAAACCTACAGGGCAAAGCTCGCGCGAAAAAAGTCAGACAGAAGTAAAAATGAGATGTATTTTGTTTTTCTTGCTTCTAATGGAAAAAAAATTCCCGCGAAAGGCAAACCAAAGAAGTTCTCTATAAAACCAGAGAGAAGAGCAGCTCCGAGGCGAAGAGGGGGATATATAGTAGCGAAACGGTGGGCGTTGTCGTCGTCGTGGCGCGGGGAGCACGTCCGAATTTGGTTGAATAAGCTAATGCAATCAAACGGGCGAAAGCGCTACTTACAACTTTACCCCGACTGCAGCGTGCGTGTGTGTGTCTGAGTGCGCAACTCCCCGCGCCAGGCTTTCGCCATTTACCGGCGAATTCCACCCTACAAGTACGCGACTCCCGAAATTCTAGAGGAAGGAGCGCTATATGCGAGGCGCACATCAGTCGTTCCACTTGCGCATTAGAGGTTTTACTCGTGCCTCCGCTGCACCGACATCTCTCCGAGACGGTTTCTCTGTACCGGCCGCCCCCTCTATCTCTGTTCGATATCTCTCTTTCTCTTTCTGCGGTTCTCTTACCTATCCCATCGAGAATTAATCGAAAATTTCATTTGAAGGCTTTTGTGCAGCGAGTCTGGCGAAACAAGAGAGAGAGCGAGAGAGTGAGAGAGAAGAGAGAGGTGCAACGTACTTGTTTCGAAGCTTTGAATCGATTATTTCTTTATTTGGGAGGGATTTCAATAGAATGGATTTCCCTCGTTTACTTTGCTTTTCAGCGAGTTGTGCATGCTTTATGAAAGTTTTCGTTCAGTGAAATACGAAAGTCATTCTTTCCATTAATTAACAGTTTTTTTTACATTTTTTTCGAGGTTCTTGGATCAAAATATGAGGTTTTAAAAATTACATTTACTTAAAAATTTATGATTTTCATCATTTTATAACTCTTGGGTGAGCTAATATGTTGAAAAGGGATTTACACATCGAGAGCAATATTCTGAAACAATTATACATATCAAAGTAGTTTCACACTTTTATAATACTTAAACATAAATGCAACATTTATATAATTTACTATTATGCAAAACTGCTTGTTCATCGTCATGATAAATAATTGTTCATCAATAAGAAAAAAATAAAACTTGAAAAAATGCCATTATTGTATTAGCTCGAAATCTATCATAAATGATAAATATATCTAATCTAGACGAACATTCGATTTCACCTCACGGTATATATAGAATGAATCCCAGACGTAGCCCTAAACTTTGATTCAAGTGCAGACTGCATTCGAGCGAAGGGCAGCTGGGGGCGTAGCCTGGCGGCGCCGAAAAACCAAAGGGGAAAGTTAAACTGGCGATTTCTCTTTTTACTTTCGACTTTACACCGCGCAGTATATACTCACTCTCTGCGCCCTCTCCTACTCTCCTCCGCCCCTCGAGGCTTATGCACCTCTTACATCGGCACGAAGGGCAAATGCAGACGAAAGGGAAATTGCCGATTGAGATTTCGCCCCTGCCGACTCGCGCGATGAAAGTTTTTTCCGGCGAACTCTCTGCTCTGCGCTCCTTCGTGCGCGCGTGGCTGATTAGTTCGTTCCTTTTTTCACTCCGCAGTGCACAGCTTTTCATTCTCCGAGAGCTGCTACTGCTTTCCCTCTCGACTGTGTATACGCGTCACTTCCAGGCCGTTTTTACAGAAGATTGCTCTCAGGGATGAGATGCACACAGGCTTTTGTTTGATTTTCTAGACACGCGCTCGCACTTTCGCGTTTGATTTCTCGTTTCTTATTTTTTTTGTGGTCTTGATTACAGTGTTATTTGCTCTGTTTCTTCCGCGTTCCCTTTTCGAATGATATACACGAGTATTGGTATACTTTTTAATTTTCTTCAAGGGGAAACTTCTTTAAGAGCAGTTAGCTCTTCTTCAAAGAGCTTGCGATATCAGATTTCGAAGATTCTGAGAACGATTTCGTTCTTTTTGAGAAGAATGTGCAATATCAGATTCCAGAAAGACTGGCGATGAACCCACTCTTCTTGGAACAAATCTTGTGCTGTCGGATTGAAATTTAAAGTTCAACGATTTTTTCGGTGAGTTAGGTGCTTTGAAGAAGAAAACTCGATTCTCAAATATATGCCTAGTTATATGCCTAGTTATGCAGAGTTTTTTTGAATACCGGTTCATGAATTTATATACACGTCATATACAAATTAATTGTACATGATATGTAGGTATGTCATGTATGCTTTTCGCAACCCCTAAAAGACGCGCGACATTCTTTGCCAATCTGCAACGTTCGCACTAAAATGCTTCTTCCACAATACGAATATTATATGTAGATATCGTTTATCTTATATCAACCGCCCAGGCGCGGTCGCGCCTAATGCATGTAAGGCCAAATTGTACGCGTCCGCGGAGACATTGAAATTCGGTCAGTGTGATACTCTGTTGCAGGTGGCTCAGTTCGAGTTGCAGACGTATGCATTTCAAAGCATGACCGGCGCGGGTCCCGCCCCGAGAGCTGATATCGCAGATGTTTGTTAGCTGGCAGTGAGTTTGTTCGATCCGCTCTGCGGAGGTCGCGCGCGCACGCTGTTTCCGTAAATCGCTTTTCATCGTATGTGGAGCGTGCACTACCGAGGTCTAAGGTTAATGCGAATATTTCGCTTACTGGAGGGGGGAGTAAGTGAACCTCGATGGGGTGCATTCTGCGAATTGTAAAGTTAGGAACAAGCTGAGTGGCTGCGCGGGTACGGAATTTGCCTAATCCTCGCTTTAACGGGATTCGCTCAAATTGCTTAGATACAAAAGGTAACTATTGTTAAATGATCATTTTGTTGGGAATATTAAGGTCTGTTAAGTTTAGTCAATGGGCAACACGATAGTATAATACATGAAATGTTAAAATTCACTTATAATAAATGCAACATCTCAATTTATTATTTTGACAACTCAGTTGCTTTGAGGTACTCGAATTTTTCGAGTATATCTGGTCTGTCTTCTTTCAATGTTGAAGCTTCTCTTATATCTTTAAATTGCTCACGATCTTCTAAGAAAATACCGTAGGATTTTGTTATTACGTTTAGAATAGAAAAGGAGACATGGTGTAATTAATCTTTTCAATTTCAAAATTTTTATAAAATATATTTAAATATACTTGAATCTGCAGAAAACAGTAGTATTCAAAGTCCTGCATTCTTTTATAATAGCACGAATATCTTGTACCATTTAGAATAAAACTAGTTCTTTGTAAACTAATTGTTACTGTATTACAAACTTGACTTACTTAAAACAACCTCATTCCCGAATTTCTCAAAGTTTCTCGCTTTTAACGTCACCATTGTTCTACCGCTGACGGAAAAACATCTTGCACAAGTCAAGAGACATACAAACCATTGTTTTTCCTCGGCGTTTAACGGCGCTCAGCCGCAGTTACTTCTATCACGCCTCCGCTATTGGACTGTTGTCAGGGGCATTCGCTGTGGAAAAAGGATAAAGATTTACAGAGAAGAAAGAGAGAGTGAAAAAGAGTTTGCGCCGTTTCTATTGCAAGTATACCACGAGAGAGACACAGTAGAGCTCGGTCTCTCGCCTCTCTCGCTCTTCCAAGTGCTCTCGAGTGTCCTCTCGGAGATTTTCCTCGGCGGGCCGAAGTCGTTGTCGCTGTGCGGCCGCGCGCGCGCCAAAGAAACGTCACGGCGCAGCGGCTGCCGCGCGACCTCCTTACGATCCCCTTTTTTCCCGGGCCTTGTTTTTCTCCAACTGCAGCACGCGGCGGCGTCGGATCGTCAGGAAACTCGAAGGAGCTTACGCTTCCGGGATTTATCTCGCCTGGTCGGCTTCTACCCCCCTTAAATTTCAAGCGCGGCGGCCGCTTGCCAGACTCGCAAGCACTGCATCCTTACACGAGCTTACGCGAGATTCCGATTATCCGCCCGCTCGGGAAATTATGTGACGGCTGCCGCCGCGACGCGCGCGAATCGTAGACTATCGAGTTTTCAAGATAGTACTATATATTGAGCGCCTCTTTTTATCGGGTCAGTGTAACTAGGTGCACACGATGCTGGCTCGATTTGTCAGAGATGCTGCTCGAAGTAGGGTGCGTACTGTCGCTCGAATTCGATTTCGCTTTTTATCTCGCGGATGCAAATGCCCCGCGACCTGCAGCGGGATTTAAATTTCTGCGGTACTATAAATCTTGCGGGGGAGGGCATTCTACGCGAATGCATTTGCTCTTGAATCAATATGTAATGGCTAATTATTTTGAAAAACTTTTCAAGTATATAGTGAAATATTCACTTATTATGTTAATCTTATGATTTTAAATTATTAACAATTATTTTTAACAGCGAATTTAAGTAAGAGGGTAATGTATAATTACGTAACTATAAGATTGCTTACATCGCTAATATGTATGGTCCATACTTTTAAAACAGTGACTATACCTATCTTTCCTTTCAAAGATAAACCTTATAGAGTTGATTTTCACTTCTATTTGAAAAGTAAATAAGCCTTCCATGATGTTACATCGTATGTTTATAGAATCACTTTTGTTGTACCCTTTATACCATCCGCTTTTCCCATTCCTATTGAATACCAGCCTCTCCCAGATTTTCGTGAACGCTCCGCCCCTCAAGTTCCCTCACTCCGAGTGAAATAAGAGCGGGTGGAAAATTTAAATATCCTGTTAAATAATTCAAACCCGCGGAGAAAGTCTTCCAGTGGTGCATTAAATACACCGAGAGATAGCGAGCCGCTGTCGCCGCCCCTTTGGCCTCCGCGTCGCGACGACGAAAACCTAATCGAATAGCCTCGTCTACCGTCCGAGCTGTATTTCTGCATTTACTGAGACAAGCTTGGTGCCTCCGTAAAGAAACAGCGTACAGAAGTATTACTATAATCTTTTACGGTAAATATTTGCATTACCCCGTTTAAAGAGGAAACTGAAAGCATCCAGGTAGTCGTCGTCTCGTGCTTCTGACGCTCTCTTTGCGCGATCCTCAGCACGTGCGCTTCGTTTTGCCGTAGCGCGTTTCCGCCCTCGCGCTTCTCTACGAGATTAGATTGCACCCCGTTGCCTCGTGGCGCGTCTTTTTTTCTACAGGTAATTTTTCGGATAGAAGAGGAACAAAGCTAAATAAAAAAATTCGCCTAATTCTTATGTTATCATCTTTTAATTTCATCCTAATAAATGCTGTTATTATTTTTTACTTTGAAACTATTTTTTCCATTCACTAACAAGTTTAGTATGGTGTTATTAGAAATTTTAATGCCTTCTACATAGATTACAAAGAATATTCTCAATGGAATAGTAATCTTTTTCATGTTAATCCATACCGTTAGCATGGATTTATATATAATATCACATTCATCACTACAAAGCAACTTTATAATTACAAATATCCTCATAAATAAAAGCTATCCGAGATATTGCAACGACATTGAAGGTATTCATCAACCCTTGCTCGCTCGAGTTTTCCCCACTTTGATCATCTCGCCCGCCCTCCTTTGCTCCTAATTCTTCCTCTCGAAATCCCCACAGTTATACTTCCACTGTGATAATTGTTTTCGCAGCTAATTGTTTAAAAGCTAGGCAAACCACCTCTACACACCGATGTATATTATATATACGCGAAGATGAGCCGTGCGGCGGGGGGGGGGGCTCGTCGCTATCGTCTACGTTATATCTCGGGGTATAACGGACGGGAGTCAGGGGGACAAGGGTGAGGGTAACAATTCCTCGTGTCAATATTGAGTTATGAATTTATTAGCCGTCTGTCTGGCGGCTGTATATAACCCGGCGCTCCTCTCGCTGATGAACGAGACAAAGAAGGAGTGTCGCGCGCGAGCGCAGAGAAAGTGAGAAGGCACACGCGAACAGGGTGGGATGATGATTTCTCGCACCAAGCGCTCGGCAAGGGAGACTTGTTCCTTCGCGCCTCTTTATCCGTCCTCGGGATTAATGGTAAAACGGTGGAAAATTGTGTGAGAACGTGTCTTCCTGTGTCAATTCTCTGCAGGGTCGTTATTATTAATTGTTTTATACTTGTTGACGGTTTATTACCACGTTCTTATGATTTTCAAGTACATAAATGCACCGATGAAAATCTTCGTCTATTGATCAAAACATTACAGAATCACCATTCATTGTTGGTATCAGCAACGTTAATTAAAAACAAGGTTACATCAAAGACTTTTCCTCCGCATTCCGACACACATACAAGAGTGCAATTTCCAACCATGTACTGACGCTATGTCGCGTGTGACATCTTCTCACCCCACCGAAATAAGTTCACCACTCACTCGCAATCGCAGACACACATACACATATGTGCGCGCGTATTGACCGACGCGCGAAACGGCTTGGAGAAAGAGCTGCGAGCAGTTCAAAGCCCTCATCCGCATCGAGCGAGTTCTTTCTCTCTCACTCTTTCCCGCTTCCCCAGCACTTCCAAAGAGAAAGCAATTCGCAAGCCTAGCCCGGAAAAGGACTTTCGTGCTTTCGCTCGGCTCCCTTATAGCTTCCTCCTCTCCGCGCGCCTTTCGGCCTGGCTCTCTCTCTCTCTCTCACTCTCCTTTTTCCTCCTCGCGCGCTGGTTCTTATTTATTGCCCCGTTGCCACGCGAGAGTACGCGCGCAAAGCGAAATAAAATGGAGTTGAAAAAAATGCGCACGCGGGGGGGAAGCTGGATTAACCCAGTGGAAGTCGTCTCTCGCGCTCTCCTTTGACATATGCGTGCATATACTGCATTTCGGCCCGGCAAACATGTGAATCACTTGCGATGTTTATGAGCAGTTGTGCATATCGCTCGCCTGTATACAACACCTGGTCGGATAAAACTATATATATCGCTTCGAAGCAGAGCTGGAGGCAGTGGTGAGTAGATTAAGCCTACGCGGCAGGCGAATCTGCATTTTTATTCGCGTCTGGAATGATCAGCACGCTCTATCGCGTTCCTTGTTCGTCGAAGCTTAATTCCTTGGCGCGCGCGTCTGAGACGACGTGCACGTCGTCGCCTTCTTTTCGATCGTCGCGTCTCGCCGCGCGATGGTTAACGGATCGTCGACTATCCGGGTCGTGGATTTAACCCGGGGCTTGGCTTCCAACGATAGCGCGCGCCTCCGGATTCCATCGCCCCTTTTCGCTTCTCCCTATCTCTCTCTCTCTCTTTCTCTCTCTCTCTCTCTCTTTCTGTCCCTTGTTCGCGGAGATTTTTCTTCTTTTGGCTAGCTC
>UXGD01008068.1:0-10067 GCA_900474315.1 Torymus auratus | reverse complement strand
TTTTTTTAGTAATTCTATTATTATTTGCAAAAGATATATACATTCTAAAATTTGTCGGTAAGTACACATTACCTTAACAAAATTTTACTATATAATATGAGATCATTATAATCGCATAATAAAATGTAATTCGTGAATAAATTTTCAGCAAAATGAAACACTGTCTCAACCTTAATAATTAAAAATATATATATATATATTTCTACAATATACAATTATTTATCAAAACACCGTAAGCATCTAATACAACGCGACATTGCAAGCACCAAACAAGCATTAAATCAGCACCGAGAAACACCTGCAAACGCACAGTCAGCATCAAAACCCAATAACAACACTGCAAAAGGGAGCGCAAACACACAACCCCGACGCGTCGATTTCAAAGTACCTACTTCGCGAAAAAAAGACCAACGGCAAACCCACCTACCCCCCGGTAAAAAAAGGCAAAAGAAGAAGAAGAAGAAGAAGCGACAAAGCCCCGCGCGTGCAAAATCGATGAAAGGCGCACGCGCGCGCGCGTTTGACTTTGCCTCTTTATCTCCGAGCGCTATTCGCTCTCCCTTAATAGAGTCGTCCAGTTGCGTTGACCCCAGCCGGATAATCGACTGAAAATAACCCCCAGAGACACGCCGCGGCCGAACGAGCGCGTAATGGAGGGAGAAAGAGAGAAAGAGAGATAGTTAATGAGGAATATAACGCGCAGATGGAGGCGCGCGTTTGTTTTTACGCGTATAATACCGGGGGTGGTTTTTGCGGTTCTGTTGTGGAGGGCTGCGTGTGTATACGCAGGGTAAATGTATTTCGGATGAGTAGTAAGGTTGTTTGTTGATTTTCTTTTTTTTGCGTTTCTTCTTTCTTATAGGGATTTGGCTTTTTCTAAAGTTATACACATTGTTAGACGTTCAGGGTATTTTAAATTAACATAAATATAATTAAAAACTATTTATTTTGAAGTTTTCGTTATTATGTAATTTTTTATATGTTGAAATTAATTTGTTATGGTTATATAGTGCTAAGATATGCAATCCCAGTGTATTAAATTTAGCTGATATAATTAATATTGTTTAATCATAAAAAAATTACAGGACTCACCTCTTTTGCGTAAATTCATGTCGTAATAACTATCCGTTATATATTAAATTTTTATAGGATAACACGTTCAACTGCAGCCTTTCGATCAATCAATCAAACTTAACAATATTTTATAGGAGAGATTCTATAGTTTTCGAAGATAAATATAAAACCAAGGAATAGATAATTTTAATAAGATTTACAAAATTAGAATAATGTAATGAAAAATTATACGCATTTTATGACTGCTCCAAATCTTACGTGCTCCAATCCTTACTGTAATTTATATGACAATTATACTGTATTTTCTTGCCCGTATGATTTGTAAATCTGTAATTTTGATATCAATCTGTTGAATTCGATAAACTATTTTTTAATGAGGGAAAAGTGCAGTATAACTGAGGCCTAATCGTTTGAGAGATTTCCGGTGGTTATTAGAAGTATCCGTATCATACATTATGAAAGCAATTTTTATTACTTTAGAGAACCTACATTAGAACTTCCGGTGATCATTACCAACGACAGCGTCAATTTCCATGGAAGATAATCTTCTTTCTAGGGTGGTAAACAACTAACTAAATCGTAAGTAAGCTTCTAGATACATAATAAGAAATATTTTTCAAATATAATTAAGGATTTTTATCGTTTTATAAAATATACATGTATACGAGCAATTCCATATTTAATATGCCCCTTTTCGATCGCAAAACTGCCAAAAAATTTTAATAAATGACACCTTCCACATGGCTTTTTTTTATCTTTATAGCTTACAATACAGAAGAAAAATGCATGTTGAATAATTCAAAATAGATTTATGAAAAATTTCCATAAGAAAAAAAAATTTAAGTAGAAGAAAAGAGCTTTAATTTAAGCTAAGAATCGTTAAAATCAGACGATCCTGCGTAAAGTTGCGTATACATTTGAAAATGAGATATATTATAAAATTAAAAAAAATCATGTGCGAAAAGTGTGGTGCCAAAAGATTTTTTGGCACTTTTCGAACGGAAAAGGGTATATTAAATGTGGATATGTTAGATTACTGTTTATATATATAGCCATACTCTGCCATCGATCATACAAAGTGAAGTTTACACTCTCACAGTTCGTAATACATTATAAATTGTGCAATAAAAAAAAGCTAATCGAGAATCAACAATCCGAGTAATAAATTGCCAATCTCCCAACTGATTTCACACTCCGTAAGGACGCTCTTCAATAACTTTCAAAAACATTTCGATCTCCTATACATATTATATACTATCTATTAAGGGGGCTAGACACCTTTTTTCTAAAATAAAAAATTCATATTTTAATATATAAATGTAAACCCATTATTTTCCACTATTTACACATACAAGGGGGTATATTTACCATACCTTAAAATTTTGCCTGGGCCTCTTATATGGTCCAGAACCATAGTTATCGATGAAACATGTTTTTTCATTCTCCGTATAGGCTTTCAAATTTAATTCCTACAAATGGATTGACTCCAGATTTGAACTAACTTACTCCTGAATAGTATAGTTCTCTGATGCTAATAGGAATTTTTGATCCGATGGAAAAAAAATTTGTGGTGTTTTTCAAGAATTTTAAAAATTTGTTCTTACATTTAGAAAGTCGAGTTTAAAGAGTCGAAAATAATTGGTTTTATTCATGTATATTGCAATATGAATTTTTTGTTATTTCAAAAAATGGGTGTCTAGGGTAAGACCCCCTATTTGTATGCCTGAACCTATTTGCGTGCTTTACATGTATTTCAATGGAGAGCACACAAATAGGTTCAGGCACATCGCCAATATGGGGTTTTACCCTAGCCCCCTTAATCAATACCAAACAAAATACAACCATATCCCAATCTAAGAATCGAAAATCGATACGCAAGTCCGCCGCTGCCCCTCACCTAAGACATCTATCCGTCCGCACCCTCGCTACACGAACGAACGAACGAGAGCGAATGACTCCGACAATTAGCCAGGGCGTCCGCTCGCGCGATAACCCACGTGTCTCCCACTCTCTCTCTCTCTCTATCTCTTTGCGCACGGCAGGGCTCGCTTTAATATCCTGATTAAAGCGGCGGCAGCGGCGAGCTCGCGCAGCGCGCGATGAAATCTAAAGAGATCGTTTTTCTCTAATTAAAAGCGGCCTTTGAAAAAAGCGAGGGTGCAAGCGGCCACTGCTCTATCTATCTCTCTCTCTCTCTTTCTCGCGTGATTACGGTAGAACGAGCGGGAGAGTTTTCTCGCTCTTCTGGCTCTTTTTTTTTCGCTGCGCGGCGATGGCGGTGGTCGGTTTTCGAGAGGGGTCGTCGCGTACATATATACACGCACGCGGGGAGTGACTTTTGCAGGTTTCGTCGTTGTTACTGCTGCTACATAGCGCGTGCCGCCGCCGCGTGTGAAGAGTTATACTGCGAGAGGTTTGAATTAGGCGGCGCTTGTCGGTGCGCACGCGGTCTTATAAGTATACAGTGCTGGCTGTTGAGAAAAAAAATATTATATCGTCAAGTGGATAGCTGAGCGACTGCATTGCTAGTGATGATATATACAGGATAACGTGTGGGTACGGTGTAATTAAGAAATTATTGTTGTATCAAAGTAACCGTTTGAGATCAGAAAAAGTTGTAGGTTGGTCGTGTGGTATGATGATTTTGGTTGTGTATTTTGGCTTGGCTATTAAAAGTGTTCAAAACTTTTGCGTTTTTTTAACGAAAAATAAAAAATCTTAGTCAGTAAAGTTACTTATAACAATAGAAACTTGTTATATTATTCAGAATATTAATTTTAATAAACTATGGATACAATCGTCCAAAATAATGGCAAATGAGCGAGATATTTATAAAAAACATAAATTTTACATCGAGTTGTCAATTTCAGCTTATAAAGTTTATTATACTTAACTGCACAAATAATACTTCGTTATTTAAGTAAATTAAAGACCGTGGAATAAAACTCGGTTTATAACAAAACCATGACAATAACTAATGAATTAAAGCCTATATAGTGTTAATATTATTAAAAAAGATACATAATGAAGCTAATTTAATCGTGTCATTATTTAGACTTCGAAGTTATGCGAGACTGAAATTTAATAAAGAACCCACATCAAGAGAACTCAAATACTTTCTTTAAAATTTGTCACAAAACAATCAAGCGATCGTTTACGGTCATATAGTGTTATTGCGAATACACCGTGGCAAATATTTTTCTCAATTTTCCAATACCACGCTAGTATAAAACGCCAGAGAAATCCAGACACTGCTCTGAATCGTTACAACAAAAAGGCCATATATGTCGAAAGGTACTTAGATAACGTTTTTATAAGTTATAGATAAATTTCGTAACGTTGGCGCCTAAGACACGAATAAACTTTGTTTACTCGTCACACACAACAAAATCTACCACAAAAACTTAGAACCCATCGCAGAAAAAAAAAACTTATCTTCGGCATTTATAATTAGACGATGTAAATATATACCTAATTTTATTTCGTCCCTCCCCCCCTAACCAGCAGTCGACAATAAAAATCCCCTTGTAAACATGAAAAACATAGTCACACACCGCGCGACGCGGCAAGTTAAAAAAATAATCACCACGAACTAATCACGGCGAAATTAATCGCCGCAGCTCTTTGGTCTTTCTCTCTTGCTCTCCCACTGCTATATATACCGTGCCATAATGCCCCGGAGCAAAAGGAGACGGAACGGATAGTTTCTCTCTCGCTCTCGCTCTTTCAGAAACACGCGAAATTACTCCGCGCCAGCCCAGCAATTTAACCGGAAGCGATTCTCAAAGACTACTCGCCGGGATGAAAGGAGAAACTTTCTTTCTCTCTCTCTCTCTCTTCTCGTTCTCTCTCTCCCCCACTCGCTTTTACTCCCTTTTTTTTCATTTGCTCGTGTGTGTGTGTGTACAGTGTGCAGTCGGTTCTTTGGCGTGTCGCGAATCTCGCTCATCGATCTCCGATGACCCTAGCCAGAGAGAAAGAGAGATAGAGAGTAAGTGGATTGCCTACGCGGAAGTCGCAATGTCCAGTAATGGAGGAGAGCGATCTGCGCGGGGTTTTCCGGGGAAAGAGTGAAGTGCGGACGGGATGGTTAGTGGAGTCGAGGGAAATCGAGGAAAAAATGATGCTGGTTTTGCGTTAAATATCGGCTTGGTGAATGACCGGGTGGGCATATCGAGGGAACGATGCATAGTGCTGGGAAAGTCTTTTAGCAAATTGAGTTCTTTCGCGATTAGAGGATGGTTTTGTTGCACTGAGTATTCTTGATAATTATTAGGAAGTTATGATTGTGCGTGTGATTGTTAAAATGTAAAATAATACTTGTTGATTGGGTTTTTAAAAAATTGAAATAAAATAATATTATATTGTTATTTTTTTAAGTAACATTTATTAGCATCATTTTTCCCCTGATTTGATAATTAAGATTGAATGAGCTAGATTAGTGGCAAGCATTGTTTTGAATTGGTGACCTAAATACTTGTGCAAACATTAGCGCAAAACATCCGTATTATTTCTTTTCACATAAGTAATCTAAGTAAAATTTACTTCTTTTGATTCACTGACACAAATGGCGATGCCAATCTGTATCTTCCCTAGGCTGATTGTATAGGCGAGAGAATCTCTGCAAAGCGAGTCAGTCTTCTGTCTTAAACAATTTCAAAGATAACATTGGATCCAACTTCGTATCTTTAACGAAAAATCTAAACTTTGAACTAGAGATTACATCACTACTATTAATAGAATCAATTATGTTGTAAATGTTTGGTCCCCTACTGAAAAGCTACCGATATAGCAACGGTATCTTCGAATTTTCGTCAACGAGAAAAGTTTTTAGTTTATCAAAAGTGTTTAGTTTATCAAAAGTGATACTGTATCTCGGCCCAATAAACATTTTACTATTTGGCAATTTGAAGAATAGAATGCAGCTAAATGCCGATTTTTCCATTTTATCGGAAAAATCGCAGAAGATAGTTAATTGAATGCTACAATCTCAATAAAAAATGACAGTCTATAGCTGAAATACTTGGTATTATAAGTATCATTCCGATCTAACAACGAATTCTGATAAACCCTATAACAATCTATCAATAATTTTCTGCTAAACGTAAGTAAATTGCTAAATTTTCAAATCACCGACAACGTTTTTAAATACTCCAGCTGACACATCATCTATAAAAATTTACATACTCGATGACTCAACATTAGCATCTCGGCGACTTATCATCATTGCCCGAGATATCATCGACCTCCGAAAAAAAAACCATAACTTTCCCACCGACTCTATACCAAGTTCATCACTATAAACTAGCCCACCACCATCATCATTACCTTGAACCGCTGACGCGTGACCAGATCACTCCAGCATACATATTTCTCTCATCTCTCTCTCTTTTTCGCAAGAGCCTCTCACATGTTTACACTCTATTTTACAGACACACAACTATTATGCGCGCGATGATGTATGCCCTTCGTCGCGCGCTCGTATACGCTAGTACATAAATAGCAAACAGCGACGACGACGAAAATAATCTATCCCTCTCTTTCTCTCTAATCGCGAAGCTCATCGTTTCCGAGTCGAGATAAGGCGGAAAGCTGGGAGCATGCGAGTGAGAGAGAGAGAGAGAGGAGGGTGAACGATAAGAGGAGCGACGCGTCCGTATGTTTACGCCGTGATACGGGACCCGGTCGGTCAGTGTCGGTTTGGTCTCCGGACGGTCGGCATCTCACGAAAACGGAGCAGACACGAAGCGCGCGCAGTCCCCTACGAACAGACAGCTGAGAAACACCGAGAGAGATCGAGAGAGAGAAGCGAGAGCAGCACCAGTATAAGCATCATCATCATCATCATGAAGACCCAATATTGCCTGATTGTCGCATTGGCGATGCTCGGCCTTGCCGCCGCCCGTCCTCCCATGCAGGTTGGTACTCAAGTGTTTATGTGCTGGTTGTAAGAGAACAGGGGGTTATATGCAAGGGGTTTTGGCGATGAAAGGTCTGCCAACGTTCCGGAGATAAGTTGCAACCGCATCGTACGAGGCTTTATGCAGCAGGTAGTCGGATCGATAGGATCGGTATGGGTACGATATGTTTCGTTCACTTGGAAGGCAAAAGTCGATTTTTTTTTTAATGGTTTTTCATCGAAAACGTGGTTTGGGACCAAAATCTGTATTTTTTTTATAGTGAAAATAAAGGAGAAGAAATTACCTAAAATTAATATGAAAATCGTGTTCGGCACTTTGAAATTGTATTTGGAATGTATTTCATATTCTATGGTGAATATTATAGTGACTCTGAGTAATATGATAATCTAAAGAAAAAAATTAAATTAAATTATGATTGGGATTCTAATAATTATGATAGAACATCGGCAAAACAAAAAAAAATGCATTTTATAACTTCTAAAAGTTTATTGTTAACTTTTTTCCTAATAACTTATATAGGTATATACCGTATAATAAAAAAATAAATTCCGAAAATTACTAAAAGGTACCTTTCATAGCCTGCCGAAAATAAATAATTTACTGCTAATAAAAAAAACTGGTCAATCTTCTTCACTAATAATAAAAATAATAATAAGTATGAGACTTACCGCGAGGTTAACATAACCTCTCAAAGTTCTAATCGAATATAGCTATTTTCTGTAGTTTCCTTTCTGTAGTTTTCTGTAGATTACTAAACATTAATAAATTAGAACACTTATCTTGATCAATGAAAACATATACTTTTTATCAAGATCTACCATAAAGTTGTAAATATAAATACAAACTTTGGGTGGTACAATGTGCGTCATTTACTATGACATCCCGTAAGAACACGGTTATGTATATTAGCATTATTTGTAGTAAAAAAAAGGGTATAGTAGTATCTCATGAGTACATAATAAGTTCCACATCTGCTCTAAGTAGTGCTTGAAAATATATGGCTTCGTTTTTTATGGATGTTTACGTTTTACTCTGACAGCAACAGATTTATGGTGTCTGCTAGAACTGTTTTCTGATTAAGCTCCGATAACATCGGTAGTCGAAATCGTCCAAAGTTATTGATAAGTCTTTATGTAATATTAATTTTTTATAAATTATTTTCCGTCTCATAGTGACTAATGATTTCGTATAGCCTATGATGAACTTTTTTAATGTTCTACAATTTTCTTTATATTGATATTTACCGAGATTTGATTTTATTCTTCAATAGAATATGTTTATTTTTTGATATAGTATTATGTGTAAAAACAATCCAATGTAATCCATTCAGTAAACGATTTATTATGTTTATTAATTAAATGAATTAAATCACGGGCTGCGGTAGCGGCCCTCCGTGGCAAGTATATACATAGCCACGAGGGTAGCTACCACTGCCCTTTATTGAATTTAGTTTATATTTTTTTCGCTTATTTATAAATAGCGTGAGCTTTCACTGGACTAAGAACGAAAATAAAAGAATTTGAAATATAGTGTAAATGTAGAACATGATTGTAAAATATAACAAAATCATCAAATATTGATTAATTTATTTTTTCAGAACATTTTACTACCGGAATATCTATTTATGGCGTATATAGACAAATGTCTTGATGAAACAGGTAACATAACTTTTTATACAACAATTATAAATATTTCTAGTTATCAAAATCCGAATTAGATTAATAATAAACCAACCATTTTCAGTACTGTTCAAGACAAGTGAAGAGATTATGACCAAAGACACGCAAAGTTGTTTCATGGCATGTGTTTTCGAAGAAAGTGGCATTGTAAGTATCATTATATTTTTTTATTTAATTTTTACTCAATAATACTTAAATTCTTAAGTTAACAGTTATTTTCGTTAAAAAACGTACTTATTCCTAATATTATTTATTCCAAAGAAATATTAATTAATTATTTTGATAACAAAAATACGGAAGATAAGTAATATTTTTAAATCACAATGTATAGATATTTTCGTTACTTTAGTTTCAAAAAATCATGAAAGAATGTACTTCTATGACGATTATTAATAATTTGGAAGTATTCTTAAAAGTGTTACACACGTTTCAAAATCGGGTGTTATGTGTAGTTGTTCTACATACGATTACACAAACCATGTGTATGATAAAAACGTAAAATGTATGTTATAACCTCATTAACTTTACAGTAGAATTGTAATACATAGAAAATTATGTTACTATTTCCATTTTAACAATAAAATTTGTGTCGAAATCGGATTTCATTTTCAACTGCGTTTATGTTTAACTTCAAAGTACAAAAAGTTTAAAATTATAGTTACTGGAATCTATATATCTAGATTAGATTAAGAAAATAATGTATTTGTATTAATGTAATGTAGCAACCCTAATTTACCACTATTTAATTTAAAGAAACAATTATTTCATACATACATAAAATTAGGTTCTATGTTAACCGCTAGGCGGCATTAGGTGATTCACTATCAAAAATATTCGTTTTAATTTGGTATGAGAATCGTTAAAATAGGTCAATTTGGCGCAAAGTTAGGTGCATTTGAAAATCGCGAAAAATGACGAAAAATTACCAAAAATGATTGAATTAAAGCTATTTTCTTCTACTTTAATCGCTTTTTTGTGGAATATTTGTTAGACACTTCAATAGCTTGCTATTGGTGAATCATCAGTGACTACTTTTCATCCATTTTTCCCATGTTAAATTCCCATAAGAAAAATTAATTTCAACTTTCTGAAAAACACTATTTCGATTTCCATTGTTCAACACTGCTTTCGTACATTATATCAGATATAGAATAAGATAGATCAGTTGACAGAGGTGTGCTTCAACTTTTTTTTCGTCATTTTTACGGACAAGTTAGGGGCAATTTTTTATGAATTTCGACATATATTTATTGATCTCATACGTGTAAATATGTTCTTATTCCCTGCTCTCATTCGGAAATGTAACATAAATTCTTCCGCTAAGTGAACAGAGGCTACGCTCATCTCTGAGAGTGGATACAATCCATGTACTGATTAATAGTTTTCTTCACTT
>UXGD01008067.1:0-10068 GCA_900474315.1 Torymus auratus | reverse complement strand
TTCGACTGATCAAATTTATTTTGAAATAAAATGGGTATTCTTTGAGGAAAACAACACTTAAATTTAAACTCGATTTTATCCGTGAAAAACAAATTTTCATAAAAACTAATTGCACCATTGAAAAGAGCAGGAAAAGATATATCGAAATATATGTGTCATTTATTTTTCCGAGTCCTCTCATACCATAATTAGCGAGTTACAAAAGACGCGTTTCAATCAAAAAATGCTCCGCGCGCGCCGTGTGTCTGAAATATGATGGACCGCGCCACATACATACATACATACATCCATCCATACATACATACATACATTTTTTTAAAACCTATTATTCTGACTCAGGAACCTCAAAAATATCGAAATACGTCAAAATCTGTGATCGAACATTTTCACCGTTACAAAGCTTTCTCTTTGAGAAAGCAAAAAGAGCATACAAACACTTTTTAACATTTTTCTAGCAAAAAGACGTGTTTTCTCACTCTCTCCTTTCTAAAACTCCTGATATTCATAACATTAGACTATTAAATGATAATTATATAAATAATAAAAAAATAAAAATCAACATCAACCAGTGACAAAATTTGTGAGCGTGAGCGAGGTACGCAATTAATAAAAAAATCGCAACCATTTAACACCCTTAACACTTAGAGATCGGAAACTTTGCGGAATTCCTTTTTAACTAATAAATTCTAATAATAATTAGTTAAATTTCGACAAATAGAAAATTTGTAACACAACTTTTGTCGGTAAAGATAGATATTCTGACTTTTAGGTTTTTATTATTTAAAGAATTACTGTTTAGATTTGTGAATATGTGAAGATTTTTTATTAGTTTTACTAGCCGTGTAAAGGCTTCAAGAAGACGTGATTAAAATTTTAAAGCAAAATGATGAACAGGAAGGAAATAGGAAATGGTCTCGCGTAGTAGTGAGAAATAGTACATTGTGCAACAAAGGAGGAAAATTGACTTTTTCTAGCGGGGCAGATGAATCATGGGTAGATGGGAACTGTATGGCCTTTCAGAGAATGGGCCTACTTCCGAACGACATCCAAACCCAGAGCCCAGAGCCACAACAAATTATTTTTGATTTTTCCATATTTTTCTATATTTTTTTAACCGTCTAATATTATCATATCGGGCTGATAAAAATACGGATAGATAGGGAATTTCAAGCCCTTTTAGAAAATGACCCCACTTCTAACAGATATCCAAACCCAGCGACGAACAAAATTATTTACGATTTTTCTATATTTATCTTTTTTATTTTTGAAATACTTAATATTATCCGATGAACTATATAATTGATCTAGCACAACTTCAAAATAAACTTCACATCCCTGCCAAAGATGAACTTGATATCTTTTATTCAGTTTCGAGTTACGCTGCACACAAATTTATAACTCATGTAAGGGATACCATTTTGGAGATTGGCGAAGTGGGTATAGGCTGAAAATGTAAACACGACCTATACACACGCGCAGGATGATTTGCGCGATTGACAAGTGAGCGAGCTCGCAATTTGTGTCAGAACGATCACTTTGCGGCGAGAGGAGCCAGCGGTAAGATGTGGCTCCTTACTGTTGTAACGGCTTATTACACAAGCTACTGCGGTGGTGCGTACATTCAGTCTAAAGGGCTCATTATAAGTTGAATTTGTATTTTAATCCAGTGAATAATACTATATGTAATTAAGTGTCAAATTTTAATTGAGTTTACATGACTACATTTGATTGATGTTGGTTGAAGGCTCTATGGTTGAAGATTATTGGTGCTGACGCGGTTTTCTGTACACCATCTTTATCACAAAGGAAGCTGCTAATCCGTCGCCACCGGACCGCGATTGGGGAAGCAGGGCGAATATTTTCATCAACGTTTTGCCATCATCGTCAGCGATCGTATCAGTCCAACCCCCGCCAAGCTCACGCTCGTCATACAACCAGCCGTCGTCGCAGCAGCTTACATTTACTTTATTTACATCAAATAATAGTACCCGATAGTTTGCATTGCTTTATTATGAATATAAAAGCTATTTCCTTACTAGTATTTTCAGTTTTATGAGTTTTCATTACAAAATTTAATATATAATTTAAAAAAATAAAATAACACATTATTACATTCCTTTAAGGGTAGAGTATAGTCGAAAATGATCAAAATTTGATTTTTTTATTGCAGAAATGTAATCTATAACTGTTTAACTTTAAGAAAAAACTATGTCCATAGTTTCCGTATAAATTTGATATTATAATATTTTTTTTCATATTTTCTTAAAATTATATTTCTTAATTTTTTTGTTACTTTACACCATTTTTTGTATAATGTTTGAATTCAAATTGAAAGCCGCTTTATCGCTAATTTTTTGAAATCGGTGTATATTTTCAGGAGTAATATTCTACAAAATGTACCACTTCATACTACCAACCTAATAAATTCAAAAGGCAGGGAACATAATCAAACTTGTCTTAAATTATGTTTATCTTTAGATGCATTTTTCTACTAACTTAATTTTATGATATTCAAAATGTTCCGAGAGCCTCAAATTTTTTTGCGCCTTTCTGACTTTTGTTTCTACATATTCTGGAACTAATTTAGAAACTTTTCTTCGTGCAGCTTAATTGATTTGATTTTTATGATTAGTTAACGATTCAAATCTTATTAAAATTTAATAAATTTTTATTGTTTTTATTTTAAATTTACTCAATTTGACCGTATAAAAATAAATATTAATTTAAAACTAAATACCTCTTGAACGATTTTCAGTATTCCGTGCTACAAATATGAACATGAAATCCCTGGAAGATGCAAACAAAATTGAGATGCTTGGAGTGGTTTGAATTAAATACTATTTTAACAGTAGTTTTAGGGATAAATCCAAATGTAATCAATGAAGGTCATTCAAAATTGTTAGAAATTTCTATTTTTTTGTCTAAAATATGTTAGTATATTACAACTTATACTTTATTTCAAGGGAAAATTTTTTTTTTCAACGGTACTCTATCCTTAAGAGGATAAAAAGGAAATAAATCAAAATTCATTACTATTATTTAAAATTAACAACTAATTTGAAAAAAATACTTGAAAATCGATTTTGTCGAATTGATGAGTATCAAGAAAAGATCCCAGAATAAATTTTGCTATGAGACAAACCACGTCAACTGGGTACCCCAATTTGTATAAACTCGAAATACCATTAAATAAATACATAAACCTAAATGTCTTATTATTATGAAACTATGACTCAAAAGAATTTTGAAAAGTTTATTTTTTTCAACACAAAAAGGCCCTTTTACGGCGTAGAAAAGTGAATCGAAAACTTTTCGAGCGTTCGGCGAGGTCTCGCGCAGTACCGGGAGGAAAAGTTATTTGTTTCCCGCTATATGACGACTTGATATGCCCGATCTCCCATTCACTGTTCATGCATAAAAGGTCCTATTTCTGTAATTATTAAAAAAATTCCTATGTGTAACAGGGGAGCAATTGACTTTTTCAGACTCGGATGATGGTTTTTAGTACTCATGTATCACTCGCGCTCAATCATCATCCTCGCTAGAAAAAGGCAATTTTCCTCCCTAGTTGCACAATGTACTATTGAACAATTTATTATCATCAAATGAAAATTATGGCTATTCTAAATAAAAAAATGTATTACTTTTGATATACTTGTGATAATTATTTGAAATTTGGAATACACATAAATAAGTAGTTACACCTTTTATAAGTTGCTTCAAAAATTTCAAGAATATAAAATAAATAAATTTTCTATTTTTTAATAACTTTTAAATAAATACTTAAGGAATTTTATATTTTGTCCATGCCAAAACTCAATATTTCTTAGTTTAGTATATGCTCTAATTATTAAAGATTCCAAATTTGAAAGAAAATTTCACTGCCCGACATCTAACTGTTAAATAACTATGTTATTACGACCAGAGGCACGAGATCCATACGTCTCTCTCTCTCTCTCTCTCTCTCTCTCTCTCTCTCTCTCTCTCTCTCTCTCTCTCTCTCTCTCTATCGGAGACACGTGCAACATAACCTCCCGTCAGGTTAGGCTAGCCAGCCAACACACTCGCACACACGAGCTCACGCCGCTCCACGAAAACCCACCTTGATCCACGAGCTGGCGCGCTCACACCGTTCCATGCAAACCCGCCTTGCTTGTGGTCTCGCGCGCGCTCACGCCGCGCCAGGCGAATACACCACAGCATCGAAGCGCGCATACATATCATCCTAGGGATGGATGTCTTGGAGGAACTGGGATTGCAGGAGGCGGCCGGAGACAGGAATGTCTGTACAGTGGGGATACGCGAGCTGACCACGAGAGAAAGGAAGTTCGTCGACGAATTCATTGCCGAAGAGAAGAAGTTGTGAGTCATCATCACTGGCTCTACCCACCTGACGTCTTACCGGGTAAAACTAAAGGACTCAACCCCAATAAAGCAGCGATATCGACCCGGGGACCCGGCCTTGAAAAGGATCATCGACGAGGAAGTTAACCGGATGCTTGCCGAAGGGGTGATTGAGCCCTCGGAGAGTCCTTGGAGTTCACCCATCGTAATAGCCAAGAAGAAATACGGACAATACCGATTCAGCATCAATGTCAGAAAAATAAACCGGGTAACTGAGAAGGACGCCTCGCTGTTACCACAAGTGAACGCGACCCTCGACAAGCTGAGGGGGCGAAATACTTGTCAACCATCGACCTGATGAACGAATATTGGTAGATACCGCTCACCTGGATGACATCATCATGGTCACATCCTCCTTCGATGAGCACGTGCGATTCAAGAGAGAAGTGTTCCGTAGCTCAAGAGAAGCGAAATTAAAGCCGAATTGGGACAAGTGTCAATTCGGGCGTAAACGTCTCCGGTTCCTCGGACATGTAATTGATACATGCCCTGACCGTACCAACCAACGTCGGGAGTTAAGACGGTTTGTCGGGCTTGTCTCCTGATACAGGCGGTTTACGCCAAACGCCTCTGTCCTAGCTTCCCCATTAAATAAATTACTAAGGAAAAAAACAAAGTGGGTATGGGGGGGAAGATCAGCAGAGAGCGTTTGAGGAACTGAAACTCCGCCTTACCCAGGCACCCATCTTGGCTTGCCCAGACTTCACCAAGCCCTTCGTCTTGCAGACCAACGCAAGCAACGATGGGCTTGGCGCAACATGCTGTTGCCTATGCTAGTCGCTCTTAATCGTCCGCTGAGAGAAATTAGTCAGCAACCGAGAAGAAATGTCTGGTCGTTAAACGGGGCATCTGGAAAATGAGGGACTATCTTGAAGGTTATCATCAGTTATTGAAGTGGTTAGAAAAGATTGATAACCTGTCCGGACGTCTTCCCAGGTGGGCCATTGAACTAGGTCAATGGGACTATGAAATTCGTTATCGCCGCGGAGCCGAAAATCATGTCGTGGACGCTCTATTGCATTAACTCCTTCCTGTATGCACCGTAGATACTAAGGACAGCGGAAAATGGTACTGAGAGACCCTCGCCGGTGTGCAATCCAATCCTCGCAGCATTCCGGAGTATTGTATGCACAAAGGACGTTTGTTCCGTCATATTTTGTACACCTTAGATTTCAATGAACACACCGAAAGCGAGGCTTGGAAACTATGGCGACAAGTTTTGGCAGAAGCCCACGACAACCCCACCGCAGGACACTTGGAGATAGCAAAGACCCTGTGCCGCCTCACTCGCCACTACTATTGGCCCGGAATGAAAAGGGAAGGAGCTGGTCACGTACAAAACTGTCCCAACTGTCAAAAGCACAAGCCCTCTCAACAGCCCCTCCCCGGAACTATACACATCACGACCGTCAATCAGCCCTGGAAGTTGTGTCGGTAGATCTGATCGGACCGAAGCGACGGTCCGACCGAGGAAACATTTATATATCCTGGTCATGCAAGACCGCTATACCAAGTTGGTCGAGCTGAGAGCCCTCATCAAGGCTACCAGCGCGGCCGTCGCAAAGGCACTGAAGGAGCAGGTCATCCTCCGTTTTGGAACCCAGAAGTCCGTCGTCAGTGACAATGGCTGCCAATTCATCGGCCGAGAGTTTATGCAATTCTTAGATGAGCCGCCACCCTTAGGGGACGTGTACACGGAGCCACTAGAGAAACTAGAAGAACTAGAGAAACCCGAACCGTCTACCTCGTCTCCTGGAACACGGAAATGAAATTGATTCACAACAGTGGCGTGTACACGCGCCGCTGTTGAGATCGACTCCTAGAACGCGAACCGTTCGTATTAAGCACATATTTAAGGGTTACGTAATCGTGCAGCACGATTATTTAAATAAATTTTAAACCCAAGTAGCCGGGGGATGAGAGATTCACGTATATAAAGAAGTTACGTAGTCGTGCAACACTATTTTTTAAATCATTTTTAAACTCAAGTAGCCGGGAGATGAGAGGTCCACGCGTATAAAGGAGTTCATAGATGGGCAAAACTATTATTTAAATAATTTTTGAACCCAAGTAGCAGGGAGGCTGGGAGGTTTACGTATCTAAGGGAGTTACGAAAACGTCCAGAACGATTATTGAAATATTTTTTAAACCCAAGTAGTCGGGGGATGGGAGGTCCATAAATATAACTTCGTTAGATAGAAGTGTACGATGTTTATTTCAATAATTTTCAAACCAAAGTAGGCGAGGGATGCAATGTCTACGTATACAAGAGAATTGTAAATATATATAATTACACAAAATAAGCGGATCAGATTTGTAAAAAATTTGAATTCTTCCATTAATATACATCTTTGTATAATTTTTTAATAATTTTTTAATGATTTTTCCAATTTTTTCCACATATTTCTAGATGTAAAATTGTATTGGGTGTCTATTTTCTAGATCTGCTCCGCTTATTTTGTATAAATATATATAAATAAGATTTGCCCAACACTCTCATTCATTTCGTGAAACCGTTTTCATGCAGCTCTGTGAAAGATGTGATCATATACGAAAATTCATCCTACAATCCAGTGGTTATATTACAGACTTATAAATCAAAATATAGGAGGTGCTAAAATGTTGTTTTTTATGTATATTATTGAGGTATGAAATTGTTTTTTTTATATAGATTTAAAGTAATATTTTTTCAGGCTTTAACCCAGGCTTACCCCTTTAACCTAAATAGCAGGGAGACGCGAGATCCATGTGAATAAGGGAGTACATAAATACGACACTTAACAAGACAATTATTTATGCTAACTAGCTGGAGGGCTCGTAAGGTCCACGAACACATATGGGAGTTACACAGACGTGAAACGGTAAGCAAGCCGATTATTTCAAAATGCTCTAATATAAATAGTCGGGGGACGCGAGGTCCGCATTAATAAGGAAGTTGCGTAGACGAACGATGGCAAAACAGTCGATTATATTAAAATTCTTTAAACTATCTAGTCGGGAACAGCGTAAGGTACGAGAAAATACGCGTAAGTTACGCAGACGTCCGGTTGCATGCCAGAGAATTATAAAAAAATTCTTTAACCTAAATAACGGGGCAATCCGACGTCCACGCAACTAACGGAGTTACGTAGACGGGCGGCACTAACAAGACAATTATTAATATGTCATTAACCTAATTAGCCGGTGGACACATAAAATCCACGAAAATATAATAGAGTTACGTAGACGTACGATAGGGAGCAAGTCGATGATTTGAAAATTCTCTAATCTAAATGCCGGGAGAGACGAGGTCCAGGTAAGTAAGGGAAAAATTAAAAAAATTTTCAAGTAATGGACTCACTTCCCATGTGTGGTCTACGTATAAACTCCCTTATTGACGTGGACCTCGCGTCTCCTGGCATTTAAATTAGACCATTTGAAAATAATCGGCATTCTTACCGTCGCACATCTGCGTAACTCCTTTATACTTTCGTGAACCTTATACGTCCCCCAGCTTGTAAGGTTAATTAATTTTATGCATTATCATCTTATTTAGTGTTGTCTATCTATGTAACTCCCGAATCAGGTGGATCTCGCGTGCCCTGGCTATTTAGAATAATAGCACATTACGATACGAGTGCGAGAAAGTAGATTTTCGTCTCCTGTGATGTTTACACCCGAGCGGAGCGAGGGTGGAATGGCAGGTGAGACGAAAATCTCTTTCCCGAACATGTACCGTACAGCACTTTTTGATACAATGTGTGGAAAGTTCGATTTCGAGTACACGCTTTTTGCCGAGCGTGCGGGAATTCGATCTTTGCGCACGTAGGTGTCGAAAAGAATTTTCTAAATATTTGTCTTGTTTAGTGTCGCCTATCTATGTAACTCCTTTATTCATGTGGCCCGGCTATTTAGAATTGTTGAGAGTTTTTGAGAAATTATGATTCGAAAAAAGGTTAAACAAATTTCAACCAAAATATCTCCGAAATTTATGGACTAATTATTTTGCCAAAAGAACTCAGCCAAAAGATATCCAAAATCTAGACAAACAAGACATTCCAAGGCGATTAAGGCAATTTTACTCCAGTAATCGTTGGACATAGAAAACTCTTTTTTTATTTATATTCTGCTTTATCATGATATTTTTCCAAAAAATTGACCATTTAGTTTGGGAGTTTTAAGCTTAAAAAAAAAAAAACGTTTTCATAAATAGCAAAAGTAACATAATAGCTATTATAAATTTTTTTTCGTAAAGATAAGTTTTTTCGTGCATTTTTAAAAAGTTAAACTTTTTTAAAACATTAAATCAATATTTTATTTCCGTAAAGTGTAAAATCCTCCGTTTATCCTTTTAAAATGTTTGAATCAAATTTTACACTTTTAGAAAGTGGAAACTTAACAGTTTCAACTTTTTGAAAGCGTTAAATCAACAGTTTACACTTTCTAAAAGTGTAAAATCCCTCGTTTACTCTTGGAAAGTGTAGAATCAGCAGTTTACTATTTATATAAAGAGTAAATTATGATTTTTGTACATTCTAACGTCAGCTTTTACACTTTGGGGTTTAAAGTGTAAATAACGCTGCCGCAACATATAATAGCAATAACAACAATAGAGAAAGCAATAATGAGTTCATGAAGCAAGAAAATTTTCGAAGTACATATAATTTGCATGCTCTACAGCGATCAGCATTTATTGCCGATTTATGCTGGGACGTCTAGGGAGAGCATGGGGAAAATGATTCTAAGTCTGATGCATGACTAGTCAATCCGCGTGTACAAGCATATTTCGCATCAAGAAAAGTGTTGGTTTTGATTGACTCGGGCAGCGACACATGCGTCTCACAACATTTTTATGAAACAGTTTTAAAGGAAAACGATCGGGTGCCAGAACTACCTGTAAGTAACAGGACTGTAAGTGTAGCTGTAAATCGCAAGCATTAAAAAAAATATATACTTGGCGGGAATTTATGGAAATTTTGAAATCGAGCATTCTTATCTGGCTGTGCCGGGATTATCCACGGACGTTATTATTGGAGCGGACTTTCTTGCTAAGAATGGAAGGATAATAGATTTTAAACTCAAATGTTTGAATTACGTGGTGAAAGGGTACTTTCGCGATTACCTTCGCGATTAGTATCCTTCAGAATGGAAACGGCGCGAAATAATGAAGTCAATGATGTAGTATGTCGCGCTTTGCGTTTTCATATATCTGAACTGGAAAATAATGGCATCGGTAGCCAGGAAGTGCTATGTTACGAGAAAGAGTCAATCGTAGGGGGTGCATGCTATGCGTAAGGTGAAAATTTCAATCCGTCTAATGTAAATTCACATTCTTAAATATTGGAAAGAAATGAAACATATGATACGGAGCATAGCATAAGAGAATATGGAACTCATATACAGGACTTAAATGTAAATCCAAAGCGCGTTGTTGAATCGTTATTTTTGAAGCATAAGCGGGTTTTTTCGAATAAACCAGGAAAATTAAAGAATTACGCGCATACTATTAGAACTATAAACAATAAAAATTTCATACGGAAAACGTATCCAGTATTACACGAAAAGAAAAAAGGCGAGGCTGAGTTAAATAAAATGCAAGGTATGGGGATGTTACGTCGGAGTTTTGGAATAAAACCCCAACTATATGTTTCTATTGAAACAAATGCTCACTTTTGAGCCTAAGTA
>UXGD01008066.1:0-10069 GCA_900474315.1 Torymus auratus | reverse complement strand
ATCGTTTTCCTCGATTTGCGCTTGAAATATTGATTTGACGATAAATACACAAGAGACAAAAAGTGTTTAAAATTTCACGATTTATCGAAATAATCGGGTTACCGAGCAAAGTTTCTTTTATTTTTCCGGAACATTCGGAAAAACCACCATTTTTACCCAAAAATGGTCCACAACTCGGAACGGAACCATTTTTGGGCCTGGTAACCTTGAAAAATTGATTATACGCATACAAAAACATAAAGGTAAGTGATATTACCGAGGGGACCTCAAAATGCATACGGCTACTGCCTCCGGACTAAAAAGTATTCAAGAATTTTCTGCACATAGAATTAAAAATAAATAGTGTACGTAACTTGTGCGCAACGTGATTTTCGCGCTCGACTTATTTGTCAACAAACCCGACTGGTGCAAGAATCCTCTATTACTTACATTATGAATTACATAATTAATCCAAATAAATATTTAAAACAAAAATAATCGATTTTCGAACATTCTCATCGACTCTATATATTTAAAATACATTGAATAATGGATCGTGTATTTAGAACTTGACGATTTACACAATAAATAAGGAACACTCTAATCGAAATAAAAGTTTTGGAAATTTTTTATTTTGCAGTTGTTGATACTTTGCCAAAAGCCAAGTAATGTATGTAAGGTACTTCCAAAACAAAATAATGACATCTTCTACCTCTACCTACGTCTTTTATAAAGCAGCTAGTGGTAGGTAAACTTTTGAAAATTTATATATTTGCCTGTTGAGAAAATACCTACATGCAGTTTCTGTAAAATTTTTTTCAAATTATGTAAAAATATTTGATATAGCTTCTTCTCTTATAAGGCGCCAACTTCTATATATAGGAGTTTTTCTGCAATATATTTCGGAGCGCTTCAAAAGTATGTGTAGATTATGTGCATAATATGGATCAAATTCACGCATCAAAATGCATGGATCATCCGATATATAACGCGTCTGTTATTTATCTAACCTATTCCCAACGAAAGGTACCTCGCATCAGCCCGTGCAGCGTGCACCTATTTATAAGCACAGATACGTATCCTAAGAAACCGGAGGCCGTAATAAGGTCAAGCCATCACTCCTCGCAACACTTCCGAAACAAACAACAAATCCAATCCTCGATCCAACAATTACCTATATATAGGCTCTCCTCCGCACCGTTGCGGTGCTGCGCGATCTCGCGCGCCCTCTCACCAAAACAGCCGCATCATAATCATAACCCCTGCACACTACACTATACCCACCCACACGCACACACACACTTGGAGGCAGCAAGCATCACTATAACAGCTGATAAGCTCGCCCCCCCCGGAGTATAATATAAGCAGCAGCAGGCAGCAGCGCAAGTATATAACATTATACGTGCGCCGAAGCAGGAAGTGCGCGACCAACGGCGCGGTTCGTCGTTGTTTGTGTGTGCGCGCGCTTGCTCGCGAAGAGAGAGGAATATCGCGACAGGCGAGCCTCCGTTTTTGCGTCGCATTGTTGCGCGCGCCCGTGGAGCAAGATAGAGAGTGAGAGAGAGAAAGAGTTTATCTCTCCGGCTGTCAAAGACTCCGAGCATCGTACGCTCTATTAGCCATCACGAGAATATAGTGTAACCGCTAATACATGGGTATATGTATATACGCGGTTTCTGCGTGATAAGGGCAAAAGGCGTATAATAGTGCAGCAGAGGTGGAGGGGAAACCGTGGTGCATCATCTTTCTACTGGCGTGAGCTCGCGACAAAAGTAAAAGTCACTCGCGAGACTCTGCATTGCCTTGAAATGGTTCGGTGAGTGCAGTATATACATATATAACAGACTGTATGTTTGTGTGCATGGGTACGTGTGTTTATGTAGTAGCACACTGGTTTGTTGGGTTTGTGTGTACATTTGGACAGAGAGAGTGAGAGAGAGTGGGTTTCGCAAGGTAAAAAAGCTGGCTGGATGAGTAAGGAGAGAAACTGGTAAACGGCACAAGGATTTGGAGAATCTAGAGTAGGAGATTGACTGTTTACTATAATGGGTGTGTATGTGGTAGGTAAGGTGTATTTGATGTTGATGGGAATCAGTGCGTAAGCTGGGATTGGCCAGAGGTGGTGTATGTAAATGTAAATAGTGAGATTCAAAAAGTTTTATTGTGATTTTGAGAAATTCAAGATGGATTTTAAGAGTTAAGTTTGATTTTTTAAGTTAAATTTTTGATAAATTTTTAAATTTATGTTATTTTAACTGTAAAATTAAAATGTTTGTAGTTCCTAAGCTCTATAGTTGTTTATTCAAACATTTAATTTGAATAAATAATTGAAATCAAGCTAACAGTTTTATCAAAATTTCAAAACAATATACTTTGATAAATTGAAAGTATAAATTTAATACTGTTTATCTATACTTCTATGTATGAATATATCATTTGTGTACCTTAATTTAAGTAAATTATAAATCCAATAACAACTTTTCCATATAACTTTTTATACTTGATTCTTGGGAAGAAAAAGTAAGACATGATAAAATTGTTTAGCTTCGTTAATAAAGTGACTCAATGTATCATTAATAACCGGATAAGTTCAATACTTGGTTAATACTATGTATTTATTTTGCCCAGTTGAGATTTCATAATCTGATGTCATTGAAATACTCTCTTATTCAACTGAAATTTCAGTTATTTCACTAACTGTAACTTTCAGCTGAAACACATAAAAGCAGATGCTTGATTTAAAAATAGAAGCATGATTATTAATCATATACCAAACATAAACAAACACAATAAGGTATTGAGGATCTGTTTGATAAAATTTGTTTTTGTTAGCAGAAACTTGTTTATTTTGAATATTATTTATATATGATTTATATATTTATTTTTGAAGTAAATTATTAATTGAAAATTGTTTCATGTTGAAATTGAACTTATTTTTTAATTACAAAAAAATTAATGGATCTCATGATATGGCTTAAAAGCCTTAATTATAATTTTTTACCATTACAATTCTGCAATTCATACAATTGCATCATCATAATATATGGTTTAACTTTAACTATTCATAATCTCTAATTTCAAGTTCAAGCTGTAATGTTTGAATTTCACAACCAAAACTTCATATCAAAATTTTGATAACGATTGCTGTTTCATAGCAATTTAATTTTTACTTTCACTTTGTTTTGTACACATAGGAAGCTATAGTTTCTATAATAAATAATAATGACTTCTGAATATATTGTGTAAATGATACCAGTTGACAGAAAAAAATCTATTTTAATTATAATTCTTATTATTTCAGGGTTTATTTTCAAATATGAGTGCTTTTGGACATGGTAACTGGATGACGGGTAACTACTATTTATGGAAAACCCATAAGGGGGATCCTGCCCAAGGTTCGGCCATCATGCAGAGCCTTGATGAAAATCCATCGCTCAACAATCCATCACTGAACAACCAATCTTCTAGAAGCAATGAATCAGTATCACTCCATGGAGCAAACTCATCGATTATTGATAGTTCAAAATCAGACAAGGATTGCGAAGATTTACAAAGTTTCCTGCTAATTGATGGCCATGAGTACCTCAAGGTATAATTTTTTCTGATTTTCTAGCTATAGTAAAATGATTTACTTACATAACAAATGACTCATTTTTTTTTCTTTCAAGCACTTTTTATATTGTATAATTCTTTTTTATTTCTTGAATTATATATGTGAACTATAAATGCATATCAAATCAATATAAACAGTTACCTAATAAAGCTCATAGGAACTTAAATATTATTTTTTTTTTTTTTTTTTTTAATCATCATTTTTTTGTATGTATTCAACAGAGTTCAACGACTGGTTTTCAGGTCTCCAACTCGGAGCAATTCATCCAGAAGCTCCGCTGTCCGACAAACAACGAGCTCAAGGTCAAGGTCGTTTCGATTTTCGGCAACACGGGCGATGGCAAGAGTCACACTCTCAACCAGACCTTCTTCGGCGGTGCTGAGGTCTTTCACACCTCGAACGAGCAGAGCTCCTGCACCCTGGGCGTATGGGCAGCCTTCGATCCCAAATTCAAGGTTATCTGCCTGGACACCGAGGGTTTGCTTGGCATCACGATCCACGAGAACGCTCGGACGAGGTTGCTGCTGAAGGTTTTGGCTGTATCGGACATCGTGGTTTACAGGACGAGATCGGAAAGGCTGCACAGAGACATGTTCACGTTTTTGGGCGGTGCGTCCAGGGCGTACAGCCATTACTTTCAGGCAGCTCTGCAAGCCCTAAGCCAGAGGGAGGGCATGAGCTCGGCGAACACACTCGGGCCTAGTGTTATTATCTTTCACGAGACGAGGCACACCAGACCCTTGACGCAATGTAAGTTTTAGGATTATTTATATTAAATATTTTTTATTTTTCTATTTTTTTTTTTTTTTTTTAATTTTTAATAATTATTAGTTATATTTACTATTTATTCTTTCATTAATTTCGAATTCAATGCTGACATAACTATTAGTAAGAAAAAAAAATTGAAATAGAAACATGCAATAGCTTTCATGTTAGTTCAGACTCCTATAACAAATTTTTTTTTTATTTTAATTCACCTTTAAGTCCTTTAAAATTACCACTTTTAGTCTTTGTTGCAAAATTTTGAAGAACAGACGGTGACTTAAATAATAAAACAATTTTAAAAAATCGAAAAAGATAACCAAAAATATGAAAATGGCTGTAAGAACACGATACCAATCAGGCCTTCAGCATTTCAAATCGATTTCAAAATTTTGTTTTTTTTAAAGAATTTTCCTAATACTTAATTCTCGAAATAATAAATTCAAACGTGAACAATCTGATAAATATAGTTTCATTCTCAATGACTAATGATGCCTCTTAGTTACAATTTATGATGAACTATAAATTATAGATATGGAATCTTAAGTTGTTATGTCTGTCCGGAAAGAGTTCAATCCACGTGTAAACATAGACAAAAACGAACAAGCGCGGCACGATAATGGCACGATAACATAGGCTATCAATCCTTATTTATTAGAGATAACTCTTCTCACATATAAGTAATATTTACTATCCATCAATTGATATAAAAAAGATAAAATGAAAATTTACTGTTCAGCTTCAGCGGAAAGCGCCGAAGATATCCTGCGGGAACGCTTCGCCCAGACGGAGCACGAGATCGAGGCGTTCAGCTCTATTAAATATGTCGGCGTGCAGACGTCGAATCCACCGACGGATTATCGTCCCCTAATAGCTGCCATCGACAAAGAACTCGAGAACACGACTGTGCGTTCGGCCAGGAAACCGCAGCTCGTCTACAACACGCTAAAGATGCTCAATGATAAATTTTCTGGAGAAATTGAGAATGTCAAGAATATCCTTTTTCCCGACCAATACTTCACCTGTCCGTCCAAGTGCTACAGTTGTGGCTGTAGGTGCCAAAATAGCATGGGGCATATAAGGGAGGGCAAACCTCATGCCAGTGATGTCAGGTAACTTTTTTCCTGTGTTGTACTGTAAACGCCTATACCGATCCTGCTAAAACCAAGTTCTTTTATTCTCGTTGATACTTCATACTCCCGAATGATACTTCTTCAACCGATCTCATTAGCCAAGTAAATTTTCACTTAATGTCTGACATTGTATCGTAGATGCCGATATCAGCACCAGTACGAGAATCTGAAGTACATCTGCAAAAAGTGCCACACTAACGGGAACGAGGTCGTCGTAACTAGTCGGATGCAGACGCAGAACGAGAACAGTTGGTACGGCCTGGCCAGGTACGCCTGGTCTGGTTATGTGATCGAGTGTCCGAATTGTGGTGAGATATACCGCAGCAGGCAGCACTGGTTCGGCAATAAGAAGCCCGAGGACGCAGCTGTGAGGACAGAGATCACACACGTTTGGAATGACGTAAGTTTTTTCAATTTTGATAGTTGTTTGTTTACATATTAAGTAGAGTATAAAACAAAATAATTAAAAAAAAAAAGTAAAGTATAATTTTAAATTTATGTTGCTACTGAAATTTGTGTAGAACTATATTTTTGAAAAATATTGAAAACATAAGCAAAGTAAATCCAATAAACGTTATCATTGTCGATAAACAACCAAAAAAGGTCTCATTACCGACATTCAAATTGTCTGTGGTATTTCAGTACTCACAAAATTTTTAACATAATAAAATGCTATTGGTTATTATTAAAGAATCTCATATTGTGAAAAGTATATTCACAATTTATGAAAGGACTTTTTAGTCAGAAATAAAAAATAAAACGTAAATCACTCACCAAAAATCTTAATTTAATTCTTACCATTTCTTCCGATGCAGACAAACATGTCGATAACATCGCAGAATACCGCCCAGCGCGTCGTTGACGGCGTGTCCTACCTCAGCGAGGCCGTTGCGAGCGTCTCCCTCCAGCCGACGAAGATGCTCTCGGCATGGGTAGCCGACCAGATTGCCCCGAGCTATTGGCGTCCGAACAATGATATCCGTCACTGCCACAAGTGTAGAACGCTGTTCTTACCGACGGACACCAAGCATCACTGCCGTGCCTGCGGCGAAGGTTTCTGTGCCCCCTGCTCCACTAAAAACAAGTGCGTACCCGAGAGAAATTGGTTCACACCCGTGAGAGTCTGCGACGACTGTTACGACAAGGATGCGAACTCGAATGAGGAGAACGGTGGAGAGGTTGGTGTGGGCGATGATACGAATGTGAGGAAGGTCACCGAGACGGTGGTTAATACATTCACGGGGACCGTTGGCACAGTTTTGACGTACTCCAAGTGTAAGTATTTTTGCTTAGAGAAACAAAAGTGTATTCGCTTAGTTAGAGAAACATTGTTTCATAAATATGAGTGAAATGGTCTATTTCAATTGTGAATAACGATATGTGCATTGTTTTCGTAAAAACGTGTAGTAGAAAATAAATTATGCAATATCTTGAAAAAAATATTTCATAATTTATTAAGATTTCTCTAGTTCTAATTTAAAAAAAAAAAAAAAAAAAAAAAAAACACTATGAAAGTTTTACTATTTTTATTTAAAACTTTAAAGATATTCAAGAGTTTACTTTAAAGTGATTCCGATATGTTTTTGTACTTTACCAATTTTAAACCTTTTGCGAATTATTTTACATTAGATTTACAGAAGAGATTGAACTTAAAATTCTAATTTCCACCAATTGTTATTTTTTTAGCAATCATAAAAGACACTGCCCGACCTACCTACTGGGTTCCCGACTCGGAAGTCGTCTGCTGCTGCGTCTGCGAGTCTCTCTTCTGCGACACGCTGCCCCTGCACCACTGCCGCGACTGCGGTAAGGGCGTTTGCGCTGACTGCTCGCAGGGCCGTAAACCCGTACCGCGCCGCGGGTGGGACAATCCTGTACGCGTCTGTGATGCCTGCATGAAGATCGACTAGCTCTGTACAGATTTGATTCGTTTTTTTATTATTTCATTGTCGATCGACAAGCTTTACATTTTTTGGGATCTACGATCGTTTGTACAGTCGTTACGCGCATTTCCCTCGGAGAATTGTTTAGACATGGCTTTCTTTTTGTAAATACAGGAATTTGAAAATTTTTTTTATTCATTTTCTTATTTTTATGGAAATACTGAAACTGTAGATATGCTTATTCCTGACAACGTTACTTGTATGAAGAGTAACATATCTTATTGTCGATTGGTTGCCTGATTCTGAGATTAGCCATTTAACTTATTAGTATGATACAGCAATTGATTTTATATTCAATCCGAAGGCATTTTATACATATATTTACATATATTTTTCTACTAAAAGACTAAAATTTTCTTTTTTCTATAGAAATTTTCAAATTTATATTTGTTTTATAGTGATGAGAAAAAAGAAAACAAAATATTAAAGCACACAAAGCATGTAAATACTTTTGAAGTAGAATGTAATACAAAATTTCATCACATATACGTACAGCAGATTATACATATGAGCCAATATTTGTCCTTGATTTTTTTGCTTATGTGATTCCCAACAATACTTATGTTTATTTTTACATATGAAAAGATGTCCCCTTAGGAAACAGATGACAAATGAATATGAGAAGCTTGAATATTTTTTTACTCTAAATCTATTTTGTATTGTGAATTTTTTTATGTGCGTTTGAGATTTGAAATACCACTAAACGAACATGAAAATTAAGGGGATCTTCACAAACAAAGTTCAAAAAGAAGTATTGCAGTCGTAAGAGAAACAAAATGTTAGTCAAGTGAGCTGTAAAAAAAGATGTAGATTTGAGGCCATAGAGATGTAATGATAGTCAGCTTTCTAATGATTTAATTTAGACCAAAGTTTACTTTTTCTACTGCTACTTTTTAAATCTGAAACAGTGACTCTTATGTATATAATCTATGATATTAAATTTTATTTAATTTTTATTTAATGTTCTTATACTTAAGTGTATATAATAAAACATAATTACTATAATAGAAATAACATATATTTACGTTAAAATGCAAAAAAAAATTATAAAATGTTATAAAACTTTTAAAAAGTACAAACAAATATAATAATTTTAATTATAATTATATTATCATTTTTCCAGATTTAGAGAGTACACTGTAGCTTTTCGTTCGAAACAGTATGCGTCCACTAGTGTTTTATTAGTAATAATTAAATAAAAATACAATTTTTCCGTTTTTGCGTGTCGAAATGCGACACTTTATTGTAATCCGAATTACTCATAATAATTCTACCGATCCTTTATTATACAGTCATTTTCCGAAAGTGTACTGTTCTTTTTTGTACATACAGCAATAGACTAGATAGCATACGTAGTTGTTTACTTATATTGAAATGTTGGTTCAGGACCGGACTGCGAAAGTGCAAATATGCCGCGTGTTTACGGCTAGGCTGTGAAAGCGAGAGAGAAAGAATATAGACACTGGAAGTGTACTTGGATAGTAAGAAAGCGAGAAAGAGAGATTTGGGAGGATAAATCACGATGGGACTTTGGTAACACCGGAGTCTCCGCTATTCCTATATAATGTCCTTCCTGAAGTTTTCGTGTTTGTAATAGATGTTTAGCTGTTACATTCCACGAGTGTGTAGGGATATTAAACTCTGGCCAGTTGTTGGCGAGAGAGATAGTAAATTCTTAATAAGAATGTTTAAGCAGAATTTTATCGGATCAACCGGATTGCAAACATTGTAAAAAAGAGTTGTCTCTTTTGCGAACTACCTGTCTTTCTTACAAATAAAAGAATAGTCACAAGTTGAAATTGTTCTTTTTTTTTATCCATATCCATAAATGTGCATAAATAAATGAAGGTGTCATTAAAAAGTTCAACATTAAATCTATAGTATGTAAGTGCATTGAATGAAGAGAAGTTACTTTTTAATACCCTCAATAATTAAAAATTATTGTTCATCCGTTATCTAGAAGAAAATTTACAAAATATGACAATCATTTTGACTTTTTATCCAATTTAGATTTTAAAACCGCCATTTTGTTTCTTTTTCAATTTCAGGGGTAGTTCCACAGGAAAAATTAAAAAATTATCTAAATTTGCGAAGCTACAATCAATTGTTTATGAGAGACTACCCCTGTAATTGAACAAGGAACAAAATGACGGAGCAGGGCACGGAACACTTATGTACTTCCACCGTTAAGAGAGGAGATTCTTGAGTCTAAATAGCCTGTGAACGCGAGGCCCACGCACAAAAGTGAGTTACATAGACGTATGACAATAAGAGAGTGGATTAATAATTAAAAAAAAAGTCTGCGTGTTGTTTCCCGACTTTTAGAAGAAAAAAAATAACTAGATTCGCATTTAGCAATCTCGAAAACAAAAGAATCTAGTACAGCGGTCAGCTTGGAGATAAATAAATCCCGCTCGATTACAAAATTTGATCCTCATATCCTTCTAAATATTACTCGTTCAGGGTTAGATTGAAATAGTCCGGAATTATGTATGGAAATAACTTATTTTTAAATGTTAAAATAGCAAATAGATTACACTGATTCGAATAAATTAGCCTAGTTACCCTGCTAGAAATTAGACCAACCGAAATGGCCTACGAATAGAGGTTCGTAAACAGTTGATCAATCTCTTTGGCCA
>UXGD01008065.1:0-10069 GCA_900474315.1 Torymus auratus | reverse complement strand
AGCGCCAATATAGCGCTCATATAGCGCAATAGAAATATTTATATTGATATTGAAGACGGAAATAATAAAAAAGTTATTTAATTGAACCTGTAAATGTAATAGAATTTGAATAGTAAGTATAAATTATGTAAAAATATTGTGTTATATATGATAAATAATTCTATTGCGCTATATGGGCGCTATATTGGGGCTATATTGGCGCAATACCATATAGCTATGCTAACGCAACCATAGCGCCGACGAATCACCGCAATTTCGGCACTAGATAGTAGCAATATAGCGCCGCAATAGATCGAATGGTTTCGATTTTTGCGCGGGAATGTAATACTTTTTTTTTAATAATTTCTACTTCATCTTTAAACATTTGGGAATAAATTAACGAGTCTCCGAGTTGATAAAACCTCTTTGTGGCTGAGTATGATTCAAAAGGAAATGATATCTTTTTTGCTCAATTTTCGACATTTCATTAATGTCCTGTACTGGCCGTGTATACAATATGTGCATATATGTTGAGCGTTGATGCCAACTAAAATAAATTTTTTTTTCTAAATTATGTTAAGGTAAATTAATTTTTTAGTTTAATTACTGTTGCATTCGATTGATAGATGCATACATGCATATCAATCGTATATATACTGGTCATAACATAATTTTATCATTTTTTAATTTTTGAGTTCCATTCCTGTGTATTAAGAATTGTTATAACTTTAAATTTCGCGAAAAATCGAAGTAGCCAGCATCGGACAATACTTTTTTAGAGATCGTAAAAAAACTAACTTTTTTATTTTTCCAATCAACAAAAAAACACACGCATCTCTTCAGAAAGACGAGCCTTAAGTATTAGGATCATTTTCTTTTTTCGTATTTTAATTTCAACATTCATAACATCAAAAGCTACGATCGAAAATGCTATATGGGTGCCATCACTGGACGAGTTTCTCCCATACTTCTATTCGTAAGTAATTTCGACCAGTAAAGGATCTCTTCTACCCATCCTCTACACACCATCACAGCCACGATGAAACATCTATACAATGTACATCTAAAGTGCGAAAATTACTTTAAAAAAACTAAACAAATCCCCAAGCCTCTCTCACACGACATCGAAAAAGCGCTCGCACGGATACCCCATCAGCCTTCTCTCCATATAAACTCCCTCTCGACATACGTATAACGCACTCCACTTACGCACCCCATCAAAGACATCCGACTTACCCTTCTCAAGCACCTCTACCCACGCATCATCCTTCCTCCTCGAACAAAAAAGGCGAGCCGTCGTCGTCGAAACTAACCATAACACCCCTCTCTCCATTCCGATAAGCATCTATCGCGTCGTGCCTCGCACACACGCGGGGGACGAAACCGACGAAAACAGACACCCCACGCGCCTGGCGCATTATTATAGAGTGGCGGAGAGCAGATGCCCCGGTGTGGCGCGTGGCGCGACGCGAGTTTTTACGGTTCCGTAGCTATACATGCACGGCTGCGTGTGTATATGTATGGCGCGTCTTCGTGAGGGGGAGACCGAGCGCGCGCCGATGGATCGAGTCACACCTGGTCCCCCCGTGAGCTCTGCCGCCGTTTGTGTATGTGTGTGCTAATCGAGCGATTTTCGCTTTCGCGATGCAATATATACGCTGCCAGGAGCTGTGTTTGCTGTTTCGCGCGTGAATTGCGACGGTGGGCTGTGATTTTTTTTCTTTTTGTTTAGAGAGGCGTTGTAGGATAAGATGTCGCGTTGCGATTTTTGAAATTGTTTATTACTAAAGTGTAATAAATTTTTGACTATAGCTTTGCCTGAGAATTTCAATAAATAGCTATAGCTTTAGTCTTTCTATATAGTGATTAGTTATGAAAAATGAAAACAGAGACATATGCGCTCGCGGCCGCGCGTTATGGGTTTATAAATAGAAACGGAAATTTCAATTGGGAACGGTGCCGGCGAGCCTCGTTTTCACTTGAAAAATTTACGGTCCTCCTCACACACTGTTACAAGAACATTATTCCCGATCACCTCGTTCCCGTAAATTTTAAATGTTCACATAAACTCTAACGACTTCTAACGAGCTTATATATCGAATTATATATTGTTATTCTCGTATACGAAATTATCAGCATACCGCGGATACCACATACAAAAATATCACCGCATATTCAAACCCAAGTGCACTTTATGACAGCAAAGCCACACAGCCAGTATAGTCAGAAGGAATCTCCGCCTCCCCGCCAAAAAACCCCACCTCTCCCATTCAGTCGTGCGCCTTCTATTCTCAGCGATTTAAATACGAGTAACTCCGCTTCGTCTCGCGAGGAGCTTTAAACAGTCAAAGGTCCACGAAAGTCGTTACGCCCAAAACGCCGGCTCTCTCCCCTCGTCATACTTACTCGTCTCTCACTTCGGGGGCTAACTATAGCCGCGGCTTGATATAGCTCGCAGCTTGGTCTCCTCTCTCGCTCACTCGCATCCCCTGCGCTAGGGGTTGGAGAAAAAGGCCGTTACGCCGGCGGGGCCCCATTGTTACGAATCTCTTTGTAATGTGGATGAAACATGCGTACCTATAAGCGCGCGCTTTCGATTTTATGCTCGCGAACGCGATTTCATTGGTATGGCACATGCGCTGTATGATGCGGGTGATTTAAACGGTCAGCGAGTCGTTTGTTTTAGCAAGCGCTGCGGTGACTCCGGCTGCAGTCCCGAGCGTTTATGACTTTTTGCGAATATATATATAGGCTGCTAGTCGTTTTTTACGCGTCTACCAAGGTGTATGGACGCGATTATAGTGTAAAAATGTTGCTATTTGGTTCGAGTTATATGAGTAATGAAGGATTTTTGTGTGCTCGGTAGCCTCGAGGATTATTCACCGCGGAGTATTTATTAATATTTCATACCTTGTCTTTTTACATCGCGCATGCAAAATGATTAGTCAGTGTACACAAACTTGCTGCTCGGTTTGCGCCGCTGTTCGTATTATAATGCACTCTTTATCGATAACTTACATATACATATTGTCTCGTGTCAATTATAACTTATACGCGGTTGCTTTTTCCCACTTTTATTATCATTATAATTTCTATATAGAAAAAATAAAAAAATACCAATATCTAGCTTTTCGTATACGTACACACGTATTCTCCCGCTGACCTAGAAATAAAAATACATTATTCTTTTATCCTATAGGACGAAGGCGCACCGAAGAAAATAAAGCTCATAAATATAAATCCAAGCGCCGCGGCCAATCAATCGGGCACATCGACGCCGCTCATCATTACCATAAAAACTAACACAATCCCCATATTCTAACCGCACGTATATGGTACACACTTGATAGACAAACCAAAGCCTCCCTCGTCCTATCGTTCACCCAAATCTCGTGAAAAACCATCGGCCGATCCCTCAAAAGCATGCATCTATATACATCTCAGTCATATACTCTTTCTCTTCTATACATGCAGCTACTTTCATATGCACGCAGTCACATGGAGACCAAGAGCGGGAGAAAAAAAGAGGAGTACGTGCGCGCGCGCGGCATTTAAATGGGGAGCGGCGGAGAGGGGCGAAGAGTCGAATGTGTCGCAGGATGCAGGAGTCGCTCGCCGGAGGGGAGGAGCCGCAGCCCGCGTTATATAGGAAGTCGGAAGCGATCGAGCTCACCGCACAGTCAGTCAGTAAGACGCACGCCGGCTCTGGAGCATCATTATAGAGAGAGCGCAGTTATGAGTTTTCCCGGCGTCGCTGTATAGGCATATATTTGAGGACGCCGAGGATTACCGTCTCGATCATCCAGAAAAGTCTTTATCCGAAGCTTTGTCGAATCCGTGGTAATCCCGTGTGGGGGAAAAACCAGCATATCCACATTGGCACACCAAGACAGGAACAACGCTCTCGAGAGAAGCGCATGCAGACGCGCAAAAGCTCTTCCAATAAACCCTACCCCAACTGCAGCTGCATGCGCGCACGGAAAATCGGCCCCCCTCCACGAACCGTTACAGTACGGGGCGAGGAAGAAGCGCTCGGGAAATTACATACCTGAGGGGTCCTCTTTACCTGAGGGGGGGCGTGCCGCCGCCGTGTTGTGTGTATTATAGCAGCAGAAGGCGAGCGGAGGGGTCCGCAGGCACGCGACTGCCGGCTACAGCGGTGGGGGAGTCGTGTACAACGCGCGCGCGCTCCGCTGGCGCGTCAAATCATTCCGGTGGCATCTCGCTTGCCGCACGCACGTGTGTTTATATATGCGCTACTTTCTGTGTGTCTCGTTCGGTGTGAAATGGTGAGCGGTTGAGGACAGTGACGAGTGTGATAAATAACTAGAGAGAGAGAGAAATTGGTGGTGAAGATGAGCGGGTTCAAGAGGTACCAGAGCAAAGTGTTCTGGGGGCAGATGGAGGCGCAGGATGTGCATGGAGGTTTGGTGAGCTTCCCTGTGGTTAGTCCGAGGAGGCCGGAGGTACAGGCGAGAGAAGATTTTAATGAGAGAGACGATGAGGAGGATTTGTTTGGGATGGATAGAGAGGAGAACCTCGAGTGCATTCCAGAGAGCGATGTTACCACCGATGGAGAGAATAACACGACTGTCATTCATATTGAGATGCACGAGTCGCCGGCTCACAGGTATGGCCAAGTGTCAATCGCTTGTTTTGATGAATGTGAATAAGTGAACAGTCGGCGAATAAGTGAAGAAGTCTGAATGGTCACTTTAAAAAACTAGTCGATTTGTTCACTTATTTGCACCAGTGAGAGCGACTTTCCACTTATTTATTTTTAGAGAGTTAATATAATATTAATAATGATTTTTTGCCGAAACTTGCTGTACTTTTTCTTGTGTTGCTTATTGAGAATCCGTAAGATAATGTGACGTTTTATTTGTGAAAATTTATTATAAAAGGTTCTCATTATTATGCGTAATTATATTTTACAGATTACGCGTAGATTCCGTGTAGTCATGATAAACTATAAAATGAGATCACGCGAGTTTTCGCGAGTGTATGCAGATGATTCTGTTATGTTTTCATTGTTTGAATAACCGATTCGATTTGCCGTTTGTCCTTGAAATTTCGCTAATCGCTGTGATGCGTATATGATCGAGTTAGAAACTTTTGGCACGATGAAACGCTACATTTTATCGTACATATTAAACTAAAACAATATGGAGATCAATCGAGTTACAGTGGCCCTATATGCATTGCAAACTTTGTACTACGAAACTTCGTTTATAAAATGTTTACCCATACCAGTGCAGTGTACTTTATATACGCATTTCAAAATAACTATACTCGCGTAATCACGGGACTCCAAACAATCTGGAGTAATCGATATCATCACCGAACGCGCCTGATTTCCCAATAAAATTTCACCTGCGCGCGCGCTTCTCTATATCTTGAGTAAACGAAGAAAATATTTGCCGCTAGGTATATACAGCGCCTATGAAAGCGAGATAAAATTTTTCTCGTATATAACGCGCGCCGCGTTGAGAAACAGCCGGAAAAATGAGTCACCCCATACTATAACAACGCCTTATACCCGTAATTACATCTCGCTACTATATATTCATCACTTTTTATCCCAATTTTTTTTTTCTTCTCTCTCTTATCCAATATTTACTCTTTTTTCCCCGGGGATATAGCATCTTCGATACTCAATTTCGCGTGTTTACCGATATGCATAATCCTCCTCTAAACGGAGCGATTAGTCTCTTAAACAATGCTCGCACGAAGCGACCGCAGGCGTCGTCGCTAAACAACTCGCACTTATCAAGATCTAAGGAAACCTGAATTCTCGCATAAGAGAGCGCGCGCTGACTCAGCGGAGGAGACAGGCTCATTATGCTTCGAAAACAATAAACGCGGCTTCGGTGAGTTTTTCTAATTCGTGTCAACGCGGATATTGAATTAGTAAGTAGATTATTGCTTCAAGTAGCGTAATTAGGAAAGGTATATATAATGAAGTGGGTTAATGGACTTTTAAAAAAAGAAAAAAAAAATATGAGTGGACGAAAGTTGCTGTAATGCAGCTGATCGTGCGTGCGTGTTCGTTTATGAGGTGAATGAGTTTGGCACAATTGTCGCGCGGAGAGGTGTTACTTTTACTTCCGGCCGGTTTTCGGAAGGAATTCCGATCGGAGTAGTCGCTATAACAAGGAAATTCCGCTCATCACTGCTATTATGAATCACGACGCACACCTGACTTCTTTTTTTCTTTCATCGTCGTTGAGGATTTCAGCAGTGACTAAGATAAGATCTATCTATACCTTACGTCTATTATATATCTCGGGTTATCTGAAATAACAGAAATAATTTCTTTTTTCAATCAAACGTGAATCAACCGTCGGTTATAGAATCTAATTTTGTTCAATTATCATTTCTGAGGGTAATGAGTCTTTAAGTGTAATGAAAAATCGAATTTTTTCGCGATTACGATGATAGACAAAAGTTGTTAAGAAAAAAAAATCATGAAATTCTCTTCCATTGCGTATAACCAGCAACGCTACCCTGTCGCCTTTTAAATCATTACTCTCGTTTATATACAACTGTTTTTTTAATGTTCAGCGTTGTGTAGTCGCGTTTTATAATTATTTATACCCTTCTTGTACTTGCCCCTACTTTATATTTGTAATGTAGTTTTGCATTAAGGGCCGATTTAATAATAATAAATAAATAAATATATGAAAAACGGCACGTCACACTTACACGAGAAAAAATATAAATCTTCGTTACTCTTGCGACAACCGTTAAATTAAATTCAAATTCCAGTGTACAGTTTTTAAAAACTCAACTCCACTTACACCAAACCATATAATACAAAAAAATCACCCAACCTTCATTACTCTCATCCACAGTGCAAACCACTCATCGGATCTCGCAGCGGCTCTCAGCAACGTGGAGCAACAACAGCACCCGTCGCTCGAATCTCGTTCCTTCAGCCCAGCATCCCGAGGTCAGCGTAGCCAGGATTCCGGCTTCTCCGACTCGGGCCGTTCAGATGATAGCTCGAACGGTCACCAATCGCCCCGCAGACAGCGCCGACGACGTAGCAGCCGCAGAAGCCGACGATCTAATACCCTGCCGAGGTTGGCGAGTCTCAGGGGCGAGGAAGTCGAGGAGGGCCGGGGACCGGCGCACACTTCAACCCCGAAGCACTCGGAGAGCAGGCTGCTGCCGAGGTCGGTGCATAGGGAGGAGGTGGATGCGCTCTCGAGGCAGCTGAACTTCAGTCTCGATGGGTGAGTACTTTTTTTTTTGCTTTTGCGTATAATATGCTCCTTTAATGCGTATCAGACGTTTATATCTCGGGAAATGTACGAGTACCTTCGATATAGACAAAAATATTTAAGTATACTTAATTTTTTTAAAACTAATTGATGTATAAAAAGATTTTTTCATAATTTGTTATTGACGCATGGACCGCACGTGTCACTTAGGGGGATGATATAAGCAAATTCCGTGTGCATCATCTAAAAATAAGTGCACGTCCTACATTGCTAAAATTATCTTTGTTCCTATCCAATATTCCGATCGATGTATTATATAAATTATCACTTGAAAAGGGATTACAAAAATAATTTTTTTTTTATCCAATAAATAAGAAAAATTATGTATATAATACCTTTGTTTGCTATATAACACTAAACGATGGCATCGCCCATATAGCAATCGAATAAGCGAAAAAAGAAAAATTAGCAATCAATGCGATCCTCTGACACATTTGTATACGAAGGATGTTGTTCCGTTATCGATTGTCACGCGCATACCCATACACTCGCGGCTACAGTTATGCTTAAACTCCGGATGAGTAACGCTACGAAAGCATTGTCAACATCATTTAGCTCGCGCGAAGCCTAATATTTATCCTCTTTCTCTCTCCTACAAATAACCTAGTCGCGCACATGCAACCACCACAAACCCCGATTGTCTAAAGGCACAACTACCCCCATTATATTCAGCCCGCGTGGAGGCGCATCCACTTCTTATTTGCCCTGCGCACGATAACAGCAGCAGCGCACTCCGATAAAAAAAAGGGACAGTCTCGTCTCGTGTTTGCTCAGCCTCGCGCGTCCGCCTGCGCTTGGCATAGAGATAAGCGCGGGGCAAGGTGCCAAGGCGAACGTCCGCGCGCGCGCTAATTCGAGTCGAGAATATAAGCGATTAGCGCGAAGAACGCGACATCGGCACGTTGTTGTTATGAAGTGTCGGAAGAGAGGAAACTACTCGGGTGGCGAATTGCCATTCGGCTCGTGCCGTGTATAGGTATAAGATCCTTCTAGTGGTATAATGAATGAACGTCGGCGTATAGTAGAGTTTTAGATTCGTATAAACATTAACTGCTGATAAAACTATTATATGACAAATTTGGTATAATCCCGTATTTGAGGAACGTCGCATTTTAAAGCTGTAGGAAACAAAGAGCGCGGATATAGGTCAGTGAATCATCCATATATACCTTTGAGAGTGCTCCGCCATTCAAATTCATTCTTTTCAAAGTTCGAAACTTCATAGGATTCCTTTATCGACTCGCGCGTTCCACGGGATAATTTTTAATATAAATTCAGAGCTCGCGGCACCGGTTGCCGCTCGAGGGGAGATGCTCCTGTGTATGTGTGTGTGATATACGCCCACTATACTATATCTCTATAAATAGCTCACGTTAATAATCGTCATCGCGCAGTGTAGCGTGATTTTTATCATCGGGTGCACCGCCGCCGCGCAGTTAGTTTTATTTGTATGTTTACATTAGGGGGGGCCGCATCTTATCGAGGAAAAAACGATGCCGTGGTTATAATCGCGGTTGGTGATGTGTCGAACGATAGGTACATTCACCTATTACTTAAATTGTTTGGTATATGTGATTAAATTAACATTCAATAATTTACACGATATGGTCTATAATTAGAAAAAAATTTCAGAGCTTTGATTATATGACTGTTATATATCATGATTCAGAAAAGCGTTAATGAAACCAGTTAACCAGTTTTTTAAAATAATATTTGATTTGTTAGCGCCTCGATAAAAATTTTTACACCAAACATTACTCAAAACTCGCGCATTATTTACTGTTACGCAACACTCGGCGTATATAGAGTCTTATCAAAATAAATACATACATCAAAATATAAATGAAACTCTCCTGCGCGTACATACGTGAATCACGGCGTCGCGTTTTGTAAAGAATTCAAGGAATCACGTAACCGCACGCGCAGGCAAAGCATTTCCGAGTTAATTCATGCAACTGATCAGTGACATAATCGCGCGCAGATCGATGTGTACTAACTATATCGATGAAATCAGTCGAACGTGAAAACGTGCGCGCGTGCCTCGTCCACTTACTTCGTTACACACACGTGCCTGAAAAATTACCATAATATGCTAATTCAAAACTGCAGCGAATACCACATCACTCGTAATCTCCCAATTCCAGATTAAAATTAACAAATCCACATAGCCCTATAATACGAGTTCGAAATCCTCGCGGGGTCAAATCGAAAGGCCGCAGCAGAGTCGTCGTCGGCCACGTACACGCGCGGCGCGACGTGAGTCAATGCAGATTCATCGTGTGTGACTCGCGTTACGAATACTCATGAGAAAAGACCGAGCGCGAGCGCTCAAACACATATACATACCTACTCGCAGGTGTGTGCGAAAGTGAGCGAGAGGGAGAGAGATAAGCGCTCGAGAGCGGATTAGTCACTTGCTTGCAAATCGGCCCGCTCTCGCGGCATTATGTACACCCGCGCGCGTGCGAGATCTTGATTTCATGAGCTTAGCGCGCTAGTATAATGCCGCTGCATTGGGTTCCCCGGTTTTTTTTAATCGGAGGAGCCGGAGAGCAGACGCGTGTCGGAGGTCGTGGCTTATGGCTCACGCGCGGATAGGTCGGTTGGAATTTCTTCCTTTGATCTCTTTTTTTACGTGAAACTTACTTATTAGATTTACGTTAAATTTTTATTTTACGGAAATAAAATAAGCAAGGGTAAAATTTTTCGTTCACATTTCTATATTTTTTTACTTTTTATTAGTGATTCGGTTTATTAAAACGTACTATTGAATATAATCGAAATTGTATAAGTAACAATTATAT
>UXGD01008064.1:0-10070 GCA_900474315.1 Torymus auratus | reverse complement strand
GTAAATCAAGTTTGTGAAAAATATAGGCATACCAATGTATTGGTAGTATCTATTCCCAGTAATTCTCATCAATTGCGTTGATGTGCGTGCTCAAAGAGCTGCCTCTCCTATCTTTGAGTCTTGTTTAAACAACGTTAATGGTTAATTACCAATTGGATCCATGAAGATCGTGTGCGACACATTGAAAATTCCGTTGCGTTGTAACATGTGTGTACACGCTGCTGGAAAGCTACACTGAAAGAAAACGTCGATTTCTGATCGGGACCGAAGCGACTTTTGCTTTGCTAATGCAAGCAAGCGACGCAGATCAATTTCTCCTAATCGACCAAAGCCGTTTTGGCTTGGCAGTGAAAAGAAATATGTGCATGGCAAAAGACAGGCAGAATTAACCTCAGGCTCGATAACCTAAGGAGCGCACTTCCTAGACTTCATCATCTGCGACCTGGAACACCTAGACCACGCATGAATACGCTGCGACACCTAGACGCAAAAACCTACGGAGCGCACTTCCTCGACTCCATTATCGGTGACCTCATACACGTAGACCACGGATTGGATACGTTTCGACAGCTAGACACAATAACCTACGGAATGCACTATACCTAGACGCCATCCTCGGCCACCCCGAACACATAGGTTATGCATTGGATACGTTCCGACACGTAGAAGCGAAAAACTGCTTTGCTCTCAGGTAATATATGCACAAACAAGCCGTCAAGCGTATACCGCTCTTGTTGCAGCTATTTGATCAGGTGGTTTTTGCGCCTGGAAGTGTAAGAGGGTCAGGCGTCGAGATAAAGGAGACAAGTGAGGTGGCATGTGAGAATTTTAAACGGTGGATTGGTAATCAATTTAGGTTCACTTTAACAGCTTTTTACCAACATCAGAATTTGCGATATCCCTTGTAATATTGCAGAAAATAAAATTAATAAAATTTAAAAAATTACTTTTGAGAGGATGTTAAAATAATATAAATATATCTGAAAGTCCGAACATTGCAATACTATTAATCAAGGATGAAGTGTAAACCTCTTGGCCTCGCTTTACATAAATTTGAAAGGCTTCGGTCGAGTAATATTATGTATCCCTTGCCTAGGCATAAGCATAAAGACGAACAACAATAAACACATGGTTGTTTTGTGTTTATCTTTAGGATGCGTGTTGTAGGTCTTCTTGACTATTTGCTTATATGTGCCACACCTGAACCATGGGAAGTTTAAATCTCTGGGACTATCAGCTGCAACGGATTAAGGTTACTATAACGTCAGCTGTTGAGTCGGCTGTAATGGTTTCGTGAATTACTTCGGTGCATTATAGCACTGCTACGCGAAGACAAACTTGAATTGCGGTTTGATTCGAATGTAAGGGCGTTCTGATCTCTAACCTTCTATCCGACATTGACGCTATTTGTAACAGAATCATAAAATAATATCAGGGCCTGAAGATGAAAAGGTCATGCACGCAACTCAAATTGCACGAATAATATTTTTCAGTTCCAAACCAGAACTTCTATCATAAGTCTTATTTGATGATATAAACGCAAATGTTTTGTTTATACTATTTCCGTTTCCAGCCCATCAATCGGACAACAGTATTCAGAAGTTTGTCGATCAAAGTGATTAAATTGTAATGAACTGAAGATATATATGGCAATGCGAAGGGAAGAGATTATTTGTGCGACTTTTCGTTGCGACTGATGTAGCATTCATTGCCTGCTTAATCATTTGAGATAAAAATATGATGAAGGATTTCAGTACTCACTTTGTAGAGTCATTCGTAGCTCGCTAAGCTCGCGTTACCGCGTTATCTGCTGTGCATCAGGAAATCAGAAATAGTGTTGGAAAGCAACTGCACCCATATCGGTCGATCACGATGAATTATGAAAACCAATGCTCTTTCTGTCAACACCGCGAAACTCGAGGGAGCGCCCGTTGGTGACCTGGAAAGATTTGACAACTATACCTAAAATTTTACTTACTTTATTATAAATTGAAAGAAACAAGATACGGTTATTTTAGTTTTTACGTGCCCAAAATCCTGCGTATGTCATATGCATAATATATCATTACTTGACAACAGACGAGAAGCCGATATCGAGCAACAAAGGTATTATTTTATTTTGGGTTATATTCACTACGCCACTGAGAGTTTTTATAAGTTCTGTACCAAGTATAGATGTTCTCTTCAGGGATAAAAAAAAAACATATTTAAAGTATCATTGTAACTATTATTATTGAGAGCGTATTAACTCAGCTGGAGATGACCAAACGAGGTCTCAAAAATAACTTTCTACTCTATATTATATGATTATTGTTCCTATTCTAAATTCATACATAACATTGCCAATATATTATTTAAAATATTGGGATGAGAAATATTCTCGAATATTTTACACCTACGTATGATTGTATTCTTTTCACACATTATATAGTTCCTGAAATAACAATGCTGGATGATCGATACTCTGAAAGTCTCCTCTACAATAATTTGTCAGATATATTGCAGTTATAACGGCAAATATTTTGACGTCATCGTTACAAGATAACAATAAATTAATATTTATATATTATTAATAACAAATATCAAGTATTTATCAAGAAATACTGTATAACGAATCGAAAACACTGACACAATGAGAGGTCTTACACCTCTATTCTACAGTATATGATGATAACACGACACTATATTGTTGCGTCACGCTCATTTCCATAAAAGCGGGCAACAAAAGACCAGCCGAAGAATGAAAAGTAACGACACTTATTCCGTATAATGGGGCCCCGCGAGTATACTATAAGTGCCTAAAGCACAGCTATATATATACGTATACATATAGGCGCTTGCTTTCAAGACAGGCGCATCACATACAGAAACTCATAGTATTACCTATATACCATCCGTATTACCATTCGCCAACAAGTCATACGCCCACGCTTTCAGGCGCCTCTGCGTACATATGCACATGTCTGCCCTGCCAACGTATATATGGAATTAGGCGGAGAGCGACTCAGGACTGAAAGATCGAGGGAGACCTCGCATTATTGTTTCCGCGTCGCAATGCGGGGCCTCGAGAGCAAACTTCATTGGCGAAGACAGATGCACCGCACTGCGCTCCGATGACGAAAAGACAAAAGCGGCCAAAGTTCTCTCTCTCTCTCTCTCTCACACACACACACCCACACCCACACATACACATAAACGCGCGTACGCGTAAACTCTCTGGTGCATCACATCGCGTGTATAGGTATGTATATGTGCAATTCTACGGAATATCATGGGGTCCAAAAAATTAAAAAAAAATTTTTGGGGGCACACCTACCACACCACATTTTTTTGCTTCTTTGGGGGTTCCAGAATATGAGAAAAATGGTGTACATGCATTATCCGTTGCCAAACTTTTTTGCCGACCAAATTGCTGAAAATCATCCGCCCTGACTTTAAACGTGTTTTTGTGCCATTTCAACGCTAAACTTCAAACTGCTATAACTTTTGAAGGAATCAACATTTTTGATCGTTGAGAAACGCAAATTAAAGCTCTTTCTTTCTAGTTTCTATTTTTTTTTTGAAAACTTGTGTAGGACGTTCCTGGACCAAATAGCAGAGGTTTAAACTGGAGGGGAAAAATCGCATAAAATATTCGAAATTAATTTGGTCGGGAAAAAAGTTTGGCAACGGATAACGCGTGTACACCATTTTTCTCATGTTCTGGAACCCCCAAAGAAGCAAAAAAATGTGGTGTGTTCCGTAGAATTGCAGGTATAAGAGCTCGGTGCAGTAGGTTTGGGTAATGGCAAGGGAGTGACGTGTATCTGGAGACCCGGAGATAAGTAAGTCGTATATCTATAGTGGTGGCTCCGAGATGCATCGTATACGTGCGAAAGAGCCGAGGAGAGGGTGATTATGAGAGCTGGCATAGCGAATATATGTGTGTGTATGTGCACATACGAAATGGAAACGGGCGACTGCGCCGCGCAGAGAAAATGGAACGGGAGCGATGGATATTATGCGTATAATTCTGCGGCTTAATGTCGAGAAAGGGATATCCGGTACCACGCGCTGCGCGTGCATACGTCGTCGTTCCATTCGAATGATGAAATTACGTTTTGGTAATGTATATTTTGGTATCGATTGCATACAGGAGTAGAGAGCTCACGCGTATGAATAGATTTAGACGATTGCTATGCTGATGACGCGGTGGTAATGGATATGGACTAGTAGAAACTCTCTCTCCATCGGGTATCCAACTGAAATGTCACTTTTCAATCTAAAAGAGATCGAAGAAACCTCAGGTAGTAGAGCTTTTATAATTATTTTTGCACATTTTTTGTTCAATTGTTGAAAATACTGTATATAATAAAGCCGAAACATTTGACTAGTTTCCTTTACGAAATCGTAACGATATAGACCTACATTGGTGCATATAAAGAACTACTAATGCATCCTTGCAGCATCTCCCGCTCTCTCTCTCTCTCTCGCACCAATTGATCTGCGGCGCATGCACTTCGCGGTGGCCCCGATCGGTTTCCGGCATCATATACATGCACCACGCACACGCACTTCCATAGTGACACAGCAGTAGTATAGGGGCTCTATATATGCCATACCAGGGCCGCGCGCTGCAGCATCAGCATCGGCAAGTGCACAATGCCCCCCTTCCCTCTCTCTCTCTCGGCTGCACTTCGCCAGCGCTCGCTGTATGTTAATACCATCCGAGCGTGCATGCGTGTCGAGAGCGCTTTCTCTCTCTCACTCGGCAGGCCGAGCAATAATGGCCATTGTGCGCGCGGGGGCGGCGGCAGAGGCTCGTTAGCATGGTGCGGTGGCGACTCATCGTGCCGCTGTCGATTCGCATCGACCGGCTATGATTTAATCGGCGTCGTATCTCGCGCTGAATGCCGGAAATCGGCCGCCACTGCTGAGAGCCGAGGAAAGCGAATCAGGAGGGAGGGATGCGCACTGAGAATTGCTGCATGCGTCCAGTTTTGCAGCTATGTGCGAGCCAGAGAGGGTTATGCGATGATAGGGATGCCTGTAAAGGTGCGGAGATGCCGGGATTAATAATATTCGAGAGGATGGGGAAGCACGTGCGCGCATGTATGCACTGCTGAATGGTATATAGAGCGATGGATGTTGGTTCGTGTATAAGTGCTGAGGAAGGTGTACGGATGTATCGAGGAGTTGTATTAGTATGGACAGCCTAGTGCAAATGGTGGCAGGGCTTTTACTGTAGTGATTTTCGACTATTAGTACGATTTGATGTATTATTGCTGATTTTCGTCCAGATGTAAGATTGTTTCGGGACCAATTTTTTTAGTTGAGTTACGCCCAATCAATCATAATTACACTAAATTAACTACTGGATTCTTACTGACAAAAATTTGTATTTTTTCAATTTAAAGAACATTAGTTACCGCGCCAAGTTGTCTTATATACCCGTATAAGACCCATCAATAGTGCTAAAATATAAATACTATCTTCGACCGATATTGATGCAGAGATAAAAAAATGTTACACATGCTTTTTCTTTTTCAAAAGGTCAATCTTTGGTCCAATTGTCAAAATTCGTGGGAAATTACAATAAGTTCTGATAATAAAATTACTTATAAACAAACGTATTTGGTCTATCACCCAGATGACATAAGCTATCGATAAGACTTTTAACGTTATTTCTAGTGAATCACAGAATCATGCTATTATAAGTTTTAAATGCCAAAGGTTATCAAACAGTTATTCGGGCATATCATTAGAAGAGATTGGTAAAATATTTGTATTGTTTTTGTAATGTATATAAGTGCATATTTATTTCATTAGAAAATTAAATTCCATATTACAACTATTTAGATAAAACATCAAAAATAAAAATTATAAATGCTTTGTACAGTATTTATACGCGCAATATTTAATTTTTTTTATCATCTTACAAGATTGACTTCCATTTGCTACTTATTCATAATTTGAATTCACAAATAAAAACTTGCTTACTGGCACACTGAACACTACTAAGCTTTCCATCTTCGTCTATTACTGCGCAATTTGGCACACTAGAAACTCTGTTATTATTTGATGCTCCTTGTTTCCAATGTAAATATTCGGCATTATCAAGTACATCGAAAAATATATTTATCCAAGATCCATTTTTGCAATAGTCATGAATACCCACGTAAGCAACATTTTCCTCGTCTATGTCTTTCTCTGAGGTCAATTTTTCTTTAATTATTTCTCCTAAGACCTAAAAAATATTTTACGTTTGTTATTTATTATAAAATCGACAGGAACCTTTGGTAGCACTTTAAGAAAATATAACAAATACAACTAACATAAATAATTTGCAAAAAATTAATAAAACATATTTTTTTAATTTGCACTTACCGATGCTTCATTTGCAGAATCTATTACAGCAAGGTGAGCCAGTTCATAGCGGCAAAATTGTAAAGCCTCCTGCCACGTTAACTTTGTTAGATAAAGCTTGTGATATCCAACCCCTTTGGTTAATCGGTAACCTCGTTTAATGAGACTTTCAGAGCGTGACTGTGCAATGTGCTCGTCAAATGCCTTAGATTCGTTCAGTGTTTTATGAATTCTAGCTTGCATGGATTCAACTTTTGATATTATATTTTTGAGAGGATTATTGATGTATTTGTTCCTTTCAGTCGTAACGCTTCCATCGTTGATCGTTTCGTCTCCCGAAACAAGTATTGTCGAAAAGAAAATCACAAGACTTATACTAAGAACCGAAATCCGTAGTTGGAGCTTCATTTTGTTGCGGTCGGTTGAGCTACACTGTCGTAATGCTGTTCTTCAATGCTCGGCGTGTTTTGACGAATGAAAGCCAGATTGATAAATACCGCCGACTTAAGGCATACTTATCAACTATAAGTCAGACTCGTGTAATTACCCACTCGATATTCTATCTTGAATATAAGAAAACAATATTATATTATCGCGCACGGTCTTATGAAATATAGCTTAAACTTTGACATGAAATAACAATTATAACTTTAATTTGAAAAGAAAAAGAAACAACGCAAAGTTGGAGAAGAAGGCGAGGAAATTGACAAGAGCATAATTTACAGAATATTACGAAAGCTTTTATAAAATATCGGTTTAATTTATTCTCTTCTAGCACGTCGGCATTCCGGGAATTTCGCAAAAGTAGGATCGTTCGGCGTGGCAAGGAATTCCAAGCAATTTGCCATCCTCAAACAACACCCCGCAGTTTGCCTCGAAAATTTTCGGCGGTCCTACGCTCCATCGATTATACCCCGTTTCGGCGAGGGGATCGCCAAACACAGTCACCCATTCATCTTCTTTAAATTGATTATGGATGCCGATGTAAGCACTAAACTGGCAATTTTCTAGCAGCATGCTTTTCAGTGCCTGCGATAAAAAAGAAAATTTGTTCGAAAAAGATTAGTATGATTACTATTAAATTAAGACGACGAAGAAAAGACGATGATTTAATGTGTTAAAGTAATTTTATGTTCTCTTTTGAGCTCTAAAATCATAACTGCAAGAAGCTACTATCATCTTGATAAATCAAGTCATGTTTACAAGCAAATAAAATAGTACAATGCATACCTTAGCTTCACTGTCGGAGTTGATTATTGCAAGATGGGCGTCATCTTTGCGACAAGATTTCCTCGCTTCGTTCCATGTAACATTTGACAAATAAAGTTTATGCCATCCCACACCACTTATACAAGTATAGCCACGCGTAGCATAATTGTCAGGGTTTGTGTTTTTAAAACCATAACGTGTTGCGTTGTCTTTGAGACTCAAAATTAACTTTTCATTCATTGTACCGATATTTTTTAAAGATGTCGAAATCCTCTCCAACTCGGACAAAACAATTTGCAAACCATTAGCTTCTGGGTTAATGTCAACACTCCTTGATGCAGACTCTTGAAGTGTTATTGTTAAAAATAAATATAACAATGAAAAAATATTTTTAGTCATAATTTGGCGTTAATAAATCGTAGATACTTTATTAAATACGTTTCATTAAGTTCATAGAAATAAGTCAACCGATAAATACCGCCGACTCTTGCACTACTCGTTTCGAACTGAATGATAATTTAGAATGACGATATTACATGCGATAGAAAAATCAGCCTGTTATCGCTGATTGACCTCCATCTTTTCATCAACGGATAGTTATAAGCGCATTAGCTTAGTTGACAGTAGTTTACTTCATCGTATCATTGAATGTAAAATGAAATGATTGCATTGATTTCTATAGCAATAGAACGAATTAAATAATATTTTTGAAAAATCACTGATGACCATTTTCATATAGGTATATCATTTCGAAGTAATGAATAATGGTTCCCAATAACTGTAATCATCAAAATTAGTATAATTTGCTATATTGATCACATTCTGCCTAAACGAATAACATCAATTTGAATATTCAGTTGCCATAATTGTTATACGATCTGGGTACTATAGGTGAAAGCGTGTTTTCAAATGGATAATCCGATATATATGTGTCCCGGAGTACATGTCGCATAAATGCATTTAATGCACGAGCAATTTGAGCAGTTCACCAGGATATTAATTGAAAGTATAATTTTCGTATGGCCATTAACTCCTCTAAAAGACAAATAATGTTATGCGAGCTCCAATGAATCCATGAACATAACAAACATAACATAACACGCAAACATATATACATGTGATGAGAACGATGAGAATAACAAAATGCTTTTAATAAAAGTAATAAAGATATTTATTTCAAAATTTTAATTAAAAATTTCGACGTAATTTATATATCTTTGTTTATATGTTTTCCATGGAAATCAACGGTCACATAGCGCGATATGTATCTTGTATTATTAAGTTTCAAATATTTACAAGAATGTAATAGAAAAACTCTTCCTACATCTATTACTAACTAAAGAAAACAAAGAACGCGTTTCATTAGAAGGCAGTTCGCTCGCATGAAAATATGCAACACCTTTTCCCGCTCGCTCCTCGAGGTGTACAATCGCGGGCGCACGAACTGTCACTCCGACGCGCGATTCCCGATACGCGTAGGTACCGCACGTGACTGCCAGCATGCCGGTATTTATATATGAATGATTCACTCAATCGACGAGGCAAAATTGGCGGCTTCGGTCTTTCTCTTCCCTGCAGCATTGATATATAGGTATACATGAAACACACTACTGCTGCCAGGCGGAAGCAGCTCCTGGATATCCGAGAGGTGGTACATTGTATGGAGCTCGTGCGTACGTGAACGTGTGCGGCTCGCGCTACTTAGATCGGCGGAAGCGCATCGACGATAGACGTTTTTGCATGGCGCTTTTTATGTGCTCGACGATCGAAAGTCCGAGTGACGTTTTTACGAGCTCCTCGATGCAAACGTGTTCTTTTTCTTTTGCAGGAATTCGGTATTAGCTTTTTCTTCGTTTCACTGTGAAAATGTGAATTTCGATGAAATTTTATACTCCACAGTATATTTTGGAATATTGAATTTTAAATTTTATCTTCGCTGAAAGTCTGAAAGATACCCATAATAGGGCTATACCGTTTTGTTGTGGCAATGCCGTATATAGAAATCGCTTTTATGTTTTTAGTAAAGTATATACTATATATTATTGAACTTTTTATTACAATCGTAAGAAATGGTACTATATAGGGGAGAGTGGGGCAAATTCGTATACACCTTTTTTCAAAGCAGTTATCTTTTTTCGTACGAAAATAATTAATTACTGAGGAACTAACATTAAGTTTAGTGTAATAACTGACTAAAAAGCTTATTATGGACCCTTCATTATTGTTTAATTACTAACTGTACTCACTTGAAGTTTTTTTTCTCAAAATAAAGCTAAAAATGTTCTTCATATTTCCATATATCCAAAAACATATCCCAAAGTTTGAGCCGAATCCGTGATCCTAAGGCCTGACCCTCTCCTACTTACAAGGAGACTCCGAGGCCTTTGGGAAACGGATTTAAGCGGGCATTGGAGATTCGATTTTTGACATCTAAAAATAAAGTCGAGTGCCCACATTTCCCTCTAATGGGCCCTTTTTCTTAAGATATGGGCAATCTCATCTCAAATATCCTCGAT
>UXGD01008063.1:0-10071 GCA_900474315.1 Torymus auratus | reverse complement strand
TTCTTGCCTGGTTTTTTGAGATGGTACCTTCTTGCTTCATTTCCCGAGTTGGTACGTTCTTGCTCTAACCCGACGATTTAATACCGCTTTGCATGTGCCATTAGCTTACATTCTACCTGCTATTAACTTTTCTGCTTTAATTTAACTAAGAACTAAAATTAAGTCTGTCGTTACTACCTAACCTAACCTCGGCGGTCGCCGGCCGCCAAGCATTCTTTCCCGCCAAATCTTGTGTCTATCTTCCTGCCTCTGTCTTCTTCGCACCCGAGAACGAGGCCATGCCTGAGGTCTCTAAAGACCTCAGCAAGAGCCAATTTCTCAAAGAAAAGAGGGATCCTTCCGATCCCTCCTCGGAATTAGAGGAAATGGGCAAAAAAGGCAAACGCAAGAACAAAAAGAAAAATAAAGAAAAAGAGAAACCTCACAACAATAACACTGATAATGAGAACTCTAGTATCAACTCTACGTCCCCTATACGCTCACGCGCTAGATCCCGCTCTCGCCTTCGCTCATCCCCCAAGAACAAATCCCCAGAAAAAACCAGCCCTCCGCCAAGCAACAACCAAATCCTTCCTGAACCTCTCAACTTTCCTTCTACCTCATCTCCACACTTCTCCCACCAAGACTCACTCCTAACCTCCCTATACCATGAATCATTTCCCCACAATTCTCTCCACCGTTCCTTCAGCACATCTAATCTTTTAAACATTTCAGGTAACATTCCACCCTTCGACGCAGGACTTCCTCCACCAACGAAGCAAACTCTGGCTCTTTCTAGTGGTTTAGCATCCTCCATAGGTAGCAAGGAATGCTTAAACTCATCTCAAGCAGCCCTCCCCAAGTCCAACACAGCTCAGTCAAACAAGCGCCTCAGAGATTCTGACAATGACCTTGCTCTTCACAAAAAACCTGCTCTCTCCGAAGAATCCGCTCCAGCTCTGTATAGCAGTTGTGTAGAAGGCCCCTTCACCGTGTTCATAGAAACTGCGAACATCACGCAGAGACCAGGGAATCTTCACCCCACAACCGTAGGGCGCATTATAGCCCCCCTCGTACAAGGTAATATTCTTTCTCTTTCCTCTTCTGGTGCCCATAAGGTCTCAGTTACCCTCGAAGACAGAATCTCCGCTAACAAACTCCTTAACAACCCTTGTTTTATTGAAACCAACCTTAAAGCCTCTATTCCAGCTCATAAGCTCAACAGGCAAGCAATTATAAGGGATGTTCCAGTAGAATACTCCAAAGAAGAGATCCTTAACTATCTGGTATCCTCCGTACCCATCCTAGGAGTCAGAAGACTCAATAGGAAAGTCCTCTCCAAAGACGCTGCCAACAAACCAGAGCTAGTCCCCACTCGCACCATTCTCTTAACCTTCAACGGACAGTCACTCCCCTGTGACGTCTCTCTATTCCTTGTTAGATACGAACCTCGAAGTCTACGTTCCTCCAACTAAAATGTGTTTTAAATGCTTTAGGTACGGACATCTTCAAACACTCTGTCGCAGCAAGACAGCCCTCTGCATGAGATGTGGGGGACCCTCCCACCAAACTACTGACGCTTGTCCTAATAAAGACAAACAACCGAAGTGCATTAACTGTCAGGGCTCTCATCTACCTAGCGACAAGGCATGCCCAGAGCTGCTGTTCCAAAAGAAGGTCCGCTCGCATGCAGCTATGCACAACACCTCTCTACACGAAGCGTGCATTGTACTTCGCAGGTCTGATCCTCCAGCTCACGTTCTCCGCTCAAACTTTGGTGTAAGTTCAAGATCCCAACTCAACCTGCCAGTGCTTTCTCTATTAACTCCAGTGCATTCCCTCAGCTCTCGCACCCAGCTGCCCACAACTCTTCACACTCTTTTGAAACCCCAAAGTCCATCTCAAGCAACATGCTCTACTCCAGAGTTTTGGGTCCAAAAGCCCCGCCGCCCTCTCCTTCCCAGACATCTCCATCGTCCCGAATCCTCCCTGACTCTTCCTCTGCACTCTCTCAATCTTCTTCCCAAGCCTCCTACGATCCACGGTTCCTCCAAAACCGTAACCAAAATCTCTCATCCTCAACCGAAACCTCTCTTCTCAGCTCCCCCCCTCTTCCTCGACTCCCCCCCCCCCTTCACACCCCCATACCAGCACTCACCTCACACAAACTCAATCCACCAAACAATCCTCATAATAAAAGAAATCCTTCAATGCTGCATTCCATTGCTCTTGCCTCTCCCCAACCAAGCCAACTTGCTCACTCCCATCTTCACATACCTGGATAACCTAACCCTCTCTCCAACTAACAATGGCCAGTACTAATAACCCCAATAGATTTCTCCGCATCCTACAATGGAACTGCCTTTCCTTCACTCAGCGTAAGGCGAACCTAACAGCGATCTCATCCAATTATGACATCATCATTCTCCTCGAAACCAAACTCTCCCCAAAAAACCAACCTTCCTTTCCAAACTTCGTCATGGTCAGAAAGGACCGTCTTGAAAGCGGAGGAGGAGGCATAGCCATTCTCATCCGCAAAGACATTCCTTTCAGGATCATTGACACAGTTTTCCATGCCCCGTTGGACCTCGAAACTCTGGCTATCTCCACCTCGTCACCCCAAGGCGAACTCCTTACAGTCGCTGTCTACCGCCTCCCTTCCAGTACTTTCAACCCCCTCCTTTGGCAACGCCTCATTGACTCCCTTTCCAATTTCAGCAGCATCTTCATCGGCGGAGACTTCAACTGCCATAACCCCATATGGGGCAGCTCCCATACCTGCCAGGTAGGCCAACAAATTCCCGTATACTTCCTCGACAATAGCTTTCTTCTCCTAAACGACGGCTCGCCAACATTCCTGAACAAAGCGAACGCTGGAAGTCTATCCAACATTGACCTCTCTTTCGTCTCCCCCCAACTCTTCTCAATGTCCACGTGGAACGTACTGGACGACAATCTTCTCAGTGATCACTTCCCTATCTCCATTTCTATAGGTATACCCCCAACGCGCACCTCAACCACACCTCTTCGTTTCAATTTTAGGAAAGCCACCAAACTTCACTGGTCCGAATTCACCAAAGAACTCTCCGACTTCTCCTTTGACAACGCTCCTACTGCAGTCTCCTCTCTAGAAAAGTACGAATACCTCTCATCTTCTATTCTACAGGCCGCCTCTACTCTATCTAACAAACTCAACCCTAACCCACGATCATCCACTCACAAACACCCTCCCCCTCCCCCGTGGTGGAACGACGAATGCGCCGCTGCTAACGAGGAAAGGAAGAAAGCACTCCAATCTTTCAGACGCGATCCAAACACCTATGAAAACTTAATCTCAATAGAACGAAATGCCAAACGGGTTTTCCAGAAACATAAATTAGCTTCGTTTAAAGAATTTTGCTCCAATCTGAACCCGTTCACCTCAACTTCCAAACTTTGGAACACAGTGAAAAGGTTCAGACATAGAGCTCTCGCAGCTGAAGCGGCGCCCTCAAATCTCCGCACGGTCGAAATCCACCGCGAACTTATACCTACAATCTGCCCCCCTCGTGCTTTTTCCCTAACTTTCCTTCCTCCTTCAACCCCTCCTCTGAAACACTTGCACTCATCTCAAAACCCTTTACTAACTTCGAACTTGATGCTGCTCTTTCTACATGTCGTGCTAAGTCAAAATCGGCCCCCGGACTAGACAAAATCGACAACCTCATACTTTCCAACCTTCCCGCCAGCATACACAACGCCCTCCTCACCACTTTCAACCAAATCCTCTCCTCTGGTGAGTTTCCCAAATCTTGGAACGAATTCCTCGTCTTCTTCATCCCAAAAGGTCCTCCCGACAAATTCCGCCCTATCTCTCTAGCTCAATCTCTTCTTAAACTGCTCGAAAGACTACTTCACAGCAGACTTATATGGTGGCTGGAACACAACCTTCTCCTACCCAACACTCAATACGGCTTCCGCAAAAACAGATCCTGCATGGACAACCTTTCTATCCTCACGACCTCTACCTATGAAGCTTTCTGTAAAAATAGTTTTCTTGCAGCACTCTTTCTCGATGTCAAAGGGGCTTCCGACGGAGTTGACCCAGGACTGCTGGCCCAGGCCCTATGCGACCTCGGACTTTCTGAGAACGTCTGTAAATTCTTTTATAACCTCACCTCGAGCCGCTCGGTCTATTTTAATATTAATGGCGTTGTCGAAGGCCCCTTTACCTCGCATAAGGGTCTCCCTCAGGGTTGTGGTTGTAGCCCCACCCTCTACAACATAAGCTCGAAAGGCGTGGAGTCTCAGCTTACCCGTGACTGCAACTGCCTTAACTTCGCTGACGATATTGTGCTTTATTGCTCCTCCGACAAAATCGATGAATGTCTTCAAACTCTCAAACACAACCTAGCTCTTGTCACTAACTACCTAAACTCTATCGGTCTCTCTCTTTCAGTCTCCAAAACCCAACTAACAGTTTTCACTCGCAAGCATGTAAACCCAACCGAATACTTCATCGATTTTGAGGATACGCGAATCCAAGCAGTACCAGAAGCCACATTTCTAGGCATCAGACTCGACTCCCGCCTCTCGTGGAATGCTCATCTCAACTCTCTGACCCAACGCTGTACCACGCATGTCAACCTCATCCGGTCCCTCCGCACAACTTGGTGGGGTGCGCATCCCCAATCTCTCCTTCAAATATACAAAGCCCTCCTTATAGGTACAAAAGACTATGGCCTAGCTTCCATCCTTCCCCCTAGTGCTAAGTTCTTCCAAAAACTAGGTGTCATCCAGCGCAGAGCGTTACGCTTCGCCCTGGGGCTCAGGAAATCCACCCCCAACAAAATAGTCTACGCAGAAGCCGGAGAACCTCCTATCGTTCTTCGTCAAACGAAACTTGCCGATAAATATGTCCTCCGCTGCCTTTCTATCACCAACCACCCTACCATTACTGCCATCTCAGACCTCTACGAATCTATTACCTCCCAGGCACACAACCTTCACTACCACCCCCTCCTTGTAGCTTTTCTAAAATATAACGGACACAAGCACCTCATTTACTCATGCCCCATTCCGCCCTGCTATTTCTTCTCTCTAGAATCACAACAACTCATTCCTAAAGTGACGATCTCCCGAGGCCAGGAAATCATCAAATCAGCCCACCCAACCACAACTTTCTCAGATAAATTCTCTCAAGTCATCTCTTCCCATACCTCTTTCTATACAGACGGCTCCAAAACCGGCGCAGGTTGCTATGTAGGCTTAGCCATTTTTTCCCCTAACCCTCCCTTTTTTCAATTCCAAGGTCGCATCTCCTCTTACGCTTCAATCTTCACCGCTGAGGCTCTAGCCATTCTGCTCACTCTCGAACATATCAAATCCACCATCATAAGAAAATCCATCATCTTCACTGACTCTCTTAGCACCCTCCAAGCTATTTCTAACCCCTCGGTAATCATCAACTCCTCTCACATCATAATCTTCAGAATTAAGAGAGTTCTTCTGGAGCTGGAAGCCGAAGGTCAATCTGTCATCTTAGCCTGGATCCCTGGTCACAAGGGTATCCCGGGCAATGAAATAGCTGACTCATTGGCCAAGAAAGCATCTCGCACTGGCATAACGCTCGAATATTCCCTACCACACTCCGACTTTCACCACCAAATCACTCTAGACCTAAAAGACAAACTCTTCAGCTCCATCTCCAACCCCGAATGCTCCAAGGGCCAATTCTACTTAGACAACTGTCTCTCTCCCTCTCCTAAGCCTTGGTTTCACTCCTACAACCTACCCAGAGACCACATCACCTCCTTTAGCCGTATGCGTAGCAACCACTACAACCTAGCCTTCAGCCTCTTCCGCAAAAACCTCACTGACTCCCCTGAATGTCAGTGTGGGGACATAGAAGACCTCAACCACGTGTTCTGGTCTTGCTCCCGCTATGACAATCAGCGCACCACTCTCACACGCTCTTTAATCAAACACAAAATTTTCCCTCCATACATCATCTCACAGTTCTTGCACACTCCAAAACCATTCATCATTTCATTACTATGCGGCTTTTTAAAAAGTTGCGAAATTCGCCTTTAACGCATAGCTTTCTTGCTATACCTCCAGCCCCTCACTCGTTCCGGAACTCTACATTTTGCTCTCTCCTATAAATCCTCCGGCGCTACCTCACCCCGGTCCACCCCCAAGGTATGCCGGGGTGGATAAGCGCCGGGGGCGCCGCCGCTCACCCCCTGCAAAAGGGACGAGCTGCGGCGCCCTCGAATTTTTGCTTTCAGATAACAGGCATCTCAAAACTCCCGCCACCTCGCGCGCATGCGCAACGTCAGTTGATGGCCCGTAAGGAACAGGCAGCACAATAGCAGCCACACCAGCGCCAATAAGAAGGAAAGAAGAAGAAGAAGAAGAAGAAGAACGCTCAGCACCGCGCGCAGCGAGCATGAGGCTTGCGGAACACTTTCCACACATGTATTAGATTTAAGTGTCCTGTAATAAATACTTTATTATATATTACAAATAGTTTTCTCCTTCCGATCCAACCTCCAACAAATGTATCCGGAAGGTATTCCAAATTCCCAGTTTTTATATTTTGTGACTGGAAAATGATTTCCACCAAATACAGTCGGATCTGCTGTTGTTCATCTGCCTTTCTTGGCAAGCCAATACCTTTAATATCATGTGAAACTTGCATAACTTATTCAAACTTTGTATATTTCGGTATGGGTGGTTGAAATAAATGGGGATGCTGTCCAAATTGTATTTTGACGACGCCGACGTTTGTATATTTCGATGTTTCCTGACTGGGAAACGCTTTTTCACCAAGTTCAGAACGGACATTGATAACAATTCAGAACTCTCTATTCCCGACGAATTATCAGCCCATCATGACAAACATACCAATGCATCATCAGTATGAGGTAACTGGGTTAAAGAGCTTGGAGTTTAAGAGTTTAAGGTTTAAGAGCTTAGGGTTTAAGAGCTTGGGGTTTAAAAGTTTGGGGTGTAAGAGCTGGGGGTTTAAGAGCTGGGGGTTTAAAAGTATAAGACGCGTGGTAGCTTTCGAAAGTCAGGAGTGCTCGTGAGCACGGCGAGTCTCGAGCTCAGGGCTCGTTAAGTTCCTTTTTCATGGCGAGCCTTCTTGATGGCCAGGAGAGGACGAGCTCATACTGCGAGCTTCAAACTCCTTGCGCGCCTCGCTTTCTTCTCCGGAAGATTCTCTTGTCGTCCCAAGATGCGTAATATTATAGAAAGTTCAAAATTGAGAAAGAATAATGAAAAATAGGGACGTGTTGGTAACTATGTAATTTTTTATATAGGATTTGACTTTTCGTGAATATCTGAAAAAATTCTTATGAATTTTAGAAATAAAAAGAAGGCATAATAGTTATATAATTAAAACAATTTTCGTCCACACGGGCGTAAAGTGCGTAGGTTCTATAAACTTTTGCAGGAGTATGTACAGAGAGTTAAGGGGCAGTGTGGCAGATGCGCTCACTCTTCGCTGATTGGTTCCGCCATTTATAAATTGCACCTCTTAAGCGTTAGGTATAGTACTTTATACCTACTGGCTGAATATTTTTTAATTACAACGTGGGCGTAAAATGTAATTTTACACGCAGGGTACGAAAAGTTCTATTGTGTCAATCAAGTTAACTTATGGGTGCTTGACTACAATAAATTGATTTCAGTACTTTCTTGTGTTTAATTTGTATAGAAGGATGAACAAATTTTAATACATTTCTGATAACAGTCATAAATTTGTTTCCGATAGTTGTTCGCATTACTTGACTATCGGTAATTGATTTCACAACTTTCATTTGTTTGATATGCAATGAACAATTTGAATGTACTTACATATAATTTGTTCAGCATAAAGTTATTCGAAGAAGTATGAGATAGTTATATAATTAAAATAATTTTATTCACACGGGCGTAAAGTGCGTAGGTTTTATAAAGTTTTGTAGGAGTATGTGAGCTATTACGCCTCTTGGGCCTTAAGTTGTACTTTATGCCCGCTGACTGCATATTTTTAAGTAGGTACGAAATGTGGTATTATTCAGTAAAATTAACTTATGGATACTTGCCTACAATAAATTGATTTCAGTACTTTCTTGTGTTTAATAGATTAGACTAGAAGAAATGAAAGGACTAGACAAATTGTGTTGTTAGAACGTACTTTAAAAAATTAGCTTTTAAAAAACATGTTGATCGTTTTAAAGAAATATTGAAGCTTTCATTAAAGTTTTTGGTACTCAGTTTGACGGATGTTGAGAGAGAGGGAGAGAGAGCGGGTTGAAAGAGAGGGAGGGAGAGAGAGGGGGCGAGAGAAATGGGGGAGAAAGGTGGGGAGTAGATTATACAAGAAAAACGTCTATACTTGCCTTATTTTATACTTTCCTAGAAAGTTTTATTATTTATATTTAAGCTCTTATTAAAGTTTTTGGTTCAGAGTTTGACGGATTTTGAAAGAGAGGGAGAGGAAAAGAGAGAGCGAGGGGAAGGAAAGAGGTAGGGAGGGAGAGTGAGAGGGCGAGAGAGACGGGGGGAAATAAAAGGGAGGGAGAGAGAGAGAGAGGAAGACTAATACTTGCCTTAGTTTAAACTTTTGTAAAAATTTCTTTTAGATAGATATTACATAGTTCTTAATAAATTATTAATTGTTATACCTTTTTTTACAAAGAGGAAATGGTACAACCAGCAGTTCCTTTACCGGTTCTTCGAACAATTCAACCTCCAGGTTATTATTTAGTAAAGCAAAAGAAATCAACTAATTTTTGTTCACTATTAATTTATATTTAATTTTAATTTCTAGAATGTATACCACCACCCATTCCCCCACGACAAAATTATTATCAACATATAGAGGTAAATTTTTCAATCTCTTTATTTAAAAAATATAGTTGTGCATGCTTTTTACATATAAAACTATTAATTCATATTTAATTTTAATTTTTAGAACGTATACCACCACCACCCATTCCCCCACGACTAAATCATATACAATATAGAGGTTAGTTTTCAATCTTTTTAAATAAAATAAATATATGGTTGTGCATGCTTTTTACATTTAAAATAAAATTATTATTTTTATTTGCAGGACTCAATCCATTTCTATGTGCTAGCTATAATCTTTGAAAATTTTAATCCGCTCTGGTGGTTAGGTTTTGATAAAAAAATTTAAAAGTGAAAAAAATGAGTTTTGTATGTCCAACGATTGCGGGAGTAAAATTGAGTTAATCGCTTCACAATTCATTGTAGCGGTAGATTTTGGATAGTTCTCGATCGAGTTCTTTGGGCAAAATGATTGGTCCATAAATTTCGGAGATATTTGAGGTTAAAATTTTTTTAACCTTTTTTTAAAATCGTAATTTCTCGAGAACGGCTCTATGTATCTGGATGGGATGGGTAGCATTCGAAAGAGAATTAAAATACCTATATTTAAAAAAAAAATTTATTCCTAGCTGTCGCGGTTCGTTTGTTATTAACAAAAACAAAAACCTCCTTTTTTCAAAAAAGCTTATAACTTCATAATCCTATCTCCTATATTAAAAATAATGGATTAGTTATGGATTAGTTAAGCCAATACCTCTAATATATCTAGTGGAACTTGCGAAATTCATTCAAACTTTGTAGATTTTGATATTTGTGAATAAAAAAACGCTTTGGTGGAAAAGCTTTGTTCAGGAACGAATCATAGGGAACTCCTCATATTCATTTGAACTTGGAATATTTCAATCGCTCGTGACTGGAAAATAGTTTTCCGTCAAGTTCAGTCGGATCTGCTGGTGTTTAATTGCAAAGAATCTTAATTGAACTACAGCCGAACCGACTGAACTTGGTGAAAAAGCGTTTTCCATCCATGAAAGATCTAAATATTCCAAGTTCAAATGATTATAAGGAAATCCCTATGATATCTGATACGTTCTGAACTTGGTGAAAAAGCGTTTCCCAGTCAGGAAACATCGAAATATACAAAGATTGAATAAATTATCCAAGTTGCAAATGATATTAGAGGTATTGGCTAGCCAAGAAAGGCAGATGAACAACAGCAGATCCGACTGTATTTGGTGGAAATCATTTTCCAGTCACAAAATATAAAAA